>JAECUM010008317.1:0-39585 GCA_016617855.1 Megalonaias nervosa | reverse complement strand
TGCCTTTAAAAACACATGGCATTTTGTTTAAATGCAGAAAAATTGTTTTATCAGTCTTGTAGTTGGTAACATTGATGATTACAACTGGACGTAATTGTCAAGATCATAATAGGGTCAGCATAGGCTAAAAATAGATTTTGTGCAGACACACATACAGAGAAATTAACCTTGAACAAAACGGTACCAGACAAAGCCCGAAAAATCACGTGACAACACATTTATCACTTCCTTTACGAAGAAGGCATTTCGTCCGCTTTACAAAAGTTTCGTCTGCATAATTAAATCGCATTCAGTTAGCAACATCCGAATAAATCATTACCAAACATTAACATGTCATCACGTAAATGGAGACGATTATTTTAGAAAAAAAGTGGGTTATTCTACTCGACGACATCAGGTGAGGTGGGGAGGGGGGACTTTCTTAACAATTTTAGGTTAGAAAAGACTCGAATAAAACAATTTTATGTTGAAAAGACTCAAATAAACAATATCGTAACCAATAAGGAGGACATTCAGCAGCAGTGGGAAAATGGAGCAAATGGAAAGAGAATTATGTATGTACCAAGAGTGAAATGACGTTTTTGAATGGTTTTGCAATGTGCATGGCAACAACACCTGCTCGCATATTATGTTTATGCCAAGAATAAGAACTATTAATGCACATTCAGTTGAAATAAGGCTATTATTATAACAAGAAGAACCTTTTAATAATTAATGTCACTTTCAAACGAAGATATTAAATGCTTTGAAGAATGTAGGTTTCTTACTACGTACATTACATACACTTCTCACAGAAAATTTAGTCCCCCTCTGGAAAGGCCGCCCATCTTATAAGACCACTTTCCTGGTGCAGAAGGGATGGCCGTGTAAGAGGGGACCACTGTACTGAACTGGAGATCATTGGTTTCAGTCTTGGAAATATTTGGTTTTTGGTTTGAGGGTGTTGATTTGACTAGCTTTAGCAAAGAGAATGTTAGACAGTGTCTTCTTTCCGTGCGTTTTAGAAGCTGGACCAGATTTTATATACCATCCATTTTTAAGATTCTTTCTGTCATTGCAGATGTACTGTCAGAACCTGTGTTTAGTAGCCAAGCTGTTTTTAGATCACAAAACACTGTACTTTGATGTGGAGCCTTTTCTCTTCTATGTTCTAGTAGAGGTAGACAGACATGGCTGTCATCTGGTTGGATACTTCTCCAAGGTAATGTTAGGGATTGATTTTGCTCTTCTTGTATGACATGTATCCCAATTCCAACAAGCTTTGTGAACCTTAGGAATATCTTGGCACTCTGATATGCTGAATCTGTGTGACTGTTCATTTGTCTTACTGTTTTGTTGAACCACCTTTATAGTTTTGATAATAGTGGTATATATGATAATATAAATAGTTTTTTGTTTTGTTTTAAACACCACACATTTTTTTTTTCTCATCTGTATTTAATGTGTCATGAGACAGACCTGTCTCAGAGAGTGAAAACTTTGTCACATCTCATTAAATCATTGAGTAAGTAATCTGACAAAGGATTAGCAAACTTTACAAAGGATGTGTAATGAAACTTATAATTTGTGAGGCTTTAAATTCATTAATTGTACTAGTATTGTTTCATACTACAATCTTCAGTTATAATGACAGGTTTCACACAGGTCTGGAAAAGTCTTGGAATTTTAGACTGGTCTTTGGAAAGTACCTGAATTTGTCAAAAATGGGTTTTATGCTGAAAAAGTCCTGTAATTTTGTATAAGAAAAACTGCTTGATTTTTAAAAAAATACAAACTGTTTTTATATAATTACAGTGTAGTTTACAAATTACTTTTATTCCAAAAATAAGTTTATTTCATCCTAGGCAAACATTGTGATCATGTAATCACAAAACTTGTTTAGCGCCAAAGGATAATAAGTTGGCAGAGCTATTTCTGCACTAACACTGGTAAATCAGACCCTTCGGAGCTCATGGACTTTACCATTATGAATCGAGGCAAAGCACGTGGTTTCACTTTGTCACCTGAGTAACCATGGGGTAAACATGAATAAAGGGCTGTGTGTTTATAATAGTAAATATGAACTCAGTCCATTGTACAACGATTGGTTAAAATTCATTCAAAAGACTCAAAGGAAAGGCATTGTGTGCAGCATGCGATTGAATATTAGATATTTCTAACATGTGTGAAAGTATGCAGAAATTGCATATTAAAGGTGAGAAACATTATCAAAATGACAAATATCAACCTGTTATATAAATTACATCATATTTCCATACAGCTTCTTCACAAAAAAGTGATTCAGATATAATGAAACATTTGACATATTTGGGTGTGTTAACAATAACCTCATCTCTCAAATCCAACGAAAATACAAAATCTGCTTTTTGCAGCCTTTAAATGTTTATGACCAAGAAGGAGAAGAAAGAAGACAAGCATCAAGATATTCAAGATGGCTGCTATCGCTTAACTGGCTTGAGGCAGCTGTCCCAGATTTTTGTGCCGTTTTTCATGATATATGTGCTTGTTGTCTGTCTTCATCTGCGTTATTGTGTTCATCATGCACTGGCTGTTTTATTCGAATGTGTTTCTTCATCTTCTTGTATTGGAAAAAGAAAAATTAGACTATTTCTCAGCTGTCTTGCTTCCTTTGTTATTGAACAAACCGCCATCACGTGATACTCGCCAGTCCACCCGTTTATGCTATGATGGACCCTCATTAATTGTGTTAAATGACCACTCCTTGGCTCTCCACACTACATTGTGCACTAGACTAAACGACCCAGGACTACATTCATCATTCCATAACTGTAAACTGAAGCAAAAAAAGAAGCGTTGTTTCAAGCTGGCCAGCGTAGAACAGGAAGAAGAATTCCAGTTATCTCCCTTTTGCCCTTTCCGGCACAGAAATTTAAAAATTCGGCCATTAATTTAGACAACCTAATTCAAATCCCAATTAAATCTTCAACATTTGTGTCAACTTTCGAAGAGATACCACTGCGCATCGCATTATTCAATGCCCAATCAGTAGGACCTCTGGAAAAGTGCACAGAAATAGTTAATTTTATCAATGATCAGAATATCGACGCCTTTTTCCTGACAGAAACATGGCTAAAAACATCAGGCGATGAACCCAAGTGTGCGGATCTTACACCCACAGGTTACTCCATCAAGTCGTTTCCCCGTCTCTCGTGGAGGTGGAATTGCTGTCATCACAAAGAACTCCATGATCAACCGTCTTAACTACACTACAACCTTCAATTTCTACCACACATCATTTGAACTAGTCCAAAGTACACTCACACTGGAACAAAGGTCAGTCCATTTTTTCTGCCTCTTCCACCCTCCTCCTAGTAGAAAAAACAAGCTGACAGAATCTCTCTTTTTGGAGCAGTTTCCAAATCTCCTGGAGTATGGAAAATCGTTAGGTGGCAACCTGATTATTCTTGGAGATGTCAGCTTTCACTTTGACTGTCCTGGAAACCCATGCACATCAAAACTCCTAGATTCCATTCACGTTTTCAACCTCAAACAGTCAGTTAGCTGATGCACCCATAAACATGGTCACATTTTAGACTGGATTCTTTACAGACCTGATGATAATATTCTACAGTCCTCCCTGGTGTCCCACGAACTTTCATCAGATCACCTCTGCATTATATGCCATCTGGACGTATCAGTCCCTAACCCTCCACCTTTATTTGCTACTAAGAGAAACCTCCGTATGATAAACAGAACCCAACTAATGCATGACATCCAAGCAAACCTAACATCTAGCTTACCTCCTACAGCAGAACAACTCGATAACTGCCTGCGTTCATTGCTTGACAAACATGCCCCAGCAACCAAGTGCAGAGTATCAATTCAAAAGTGTTATCCGTGGTATAGCAGTGTTAGGGACCAGCTTCGCACTGCTAAAAGAGACCGCCGTAAAGCTGAGAGGCTTTGGCTTTCCACCAGACTCACTTTTCATAAGCAAATCTATGAAGCCGCTAAGGAGAATGTCACAAACATAGTCCATGCAGCGAAATCAGCCCACTACAGTACTAAGATCACGGAAAGTTCCAGCTGCAAAGAGCTATTTGAGATTACTAACAAGCTAATGTCAAGGAACAAATGTACACCACCTCCAGCTACCTTCTCTCTAGTCGACCTTCCGGACCTGTTTGCAAATTTCTTCCGTGACAAAGTACAAACCATCAGAGATAAACTTGACAACACAATTTCAGTTGACTCGTCGTCACCATACAGTTGCGATACAGAATTTCAGCGGCAACCATTAGCAGCATTTGAACCTGTCTCTATGGATTTAGTACATACAATCGTGATGAAGAGTGCACCAAAGTCATGTGAACTTGATCCGATTCCGACATCACTGCTGCTTGAGTGCTTAGATCCAATATTGCCTTCACTAACTGATGTTATTAATACCTCTCTCTCATCTGGGGAATTCCCATCATTTTACAAAACTGCTATTGTAAAGCCTCTGCTGAAGAAACCAACACTCGACCATAATGATTTAAAGAACTACCGCCCAGTTTCTAATCTGCCATTCATGTCAAAAATCTTAGAAAAAAGTTGTTCTATCCCAACTTGTATCTCATCTGAATTCAAACAGTCTTTTTAGCAATGTACAGTCTGCATATCGCCTTTGCCACAGTACTGAAACTACTCTTCTGAAAGTAGTCAGTGACCTTCTCTCTGCTTTGGATGGCGGAAAGATTACAGTCCTCACTCTCCTTGACTTGTCTGCAGCATTTGACACTATAGACCATGATATATTACTTCACCGTCTCCAGCATGTATTTGGCATTCATGATACAGCCTTACTATGGTTCAAGTCCTACTTGGTCAACAGGACACAAATTGTGTCCGCAAATGGAAAACACTCCAGTCCATTTGATCTATGTTGTGGTGTTCCACAGGGGTCTCTTCTTGGACCTGTTCTCTTCATTCTGTACACTCAGCCACTCTCAAGTGTCATAGATATCATCCAGTGTTTCACCAATTGTATGCTGATGACACCCAAGTATACAAATCTAGCCATCCAACTGAAGTTGAAACTACCATCCAAGGTGTAGAGAGGTGCATTTCTGATGTGAAATCATGGATGACATGTAACAAGCTGCAGATGCATGATGATAAAAATGAAGCCATTCTGATTACAACACAAAGACTTTCTCCTTCACATCCTTTACCTCAGACAATAAATATCAGCAACACCAACATTAAATTCACACAGTACGAAACCTAGGTGTTACTCTCGACAGTACTCTCTCATTGCACCAACATGTCATGAACATATGCAAGGCTGCATATCTTGAGCTGAGACGCATCAGCTCCATTCGCAAGTATCTTTCAGTTGATGCCACTAAAACACTTGTGTGTTCCTTAGTACTTTCAAGGCTGGACTATTGTAACTCAATTCTGTCTGGTTCGTCTCAATATCTACTCCAGAAACTTCAAAAAGTTCAAAACACAGCTTCTCGGATCATCCTTAGAGTACCACGATCAGAGCACGCCTCTCCCCTGCTCTGTACCCTACACTGGCTATCCATACGATCCAGAATTAAACACAAAATTTGTTCTCTGTGCTACGTTTCACTGAGGGGCTCCAGTCCAACATACCTATCTGACCTCACCCATGTGTACACACCTGCAAGATGCTTACGCTCCTCTTCTGACACTCGTATTCTCATTATTCCCACTATGAAGTTGAAATCATATGGACAACGCTCTTTTGCATACCAGGGCCCAGCAACGTGGAACGAATTGCCCACTGCACTTAGACACAAAGACACATTGATCTCATTCAAGAGCGCTCTTAAAACTCACCTATTTCAACTGCAAGAACAGACTTAAAGACCTAATAATGTTTCCTTACCTTAAATATTTACAGCATGTTTTCTGTTTTCTAATTTCGTGGTGTTTGTTTTTATTTTTGTAATCATATCATTATGTATGTTTTTTTTTTTTTTTAGTGTTGTCAAATGTTGTAAAGTGCTTAGAGCTTCTAAAGATTAGGTGCTTTACAAAGTCCTCGTTATTATTATTATTATTATCTGACATTGAACTACTACAGAAGTCTGCATATGAGTTAGAGCTGTTCCATTTAAATGCACACAGGACTGGGGGAAGGCAGTTTTGACTTTGTAGCATGAGTATTTCTGGCAGAGTACCAAAAAACTGACACATTTTTTTGTGATTGTTCACCTGTATAACAGTCACACAGTATTTTTGTTGAAGTAAACCTCCCAAATAGTTAAAATTTTCATCAGCTTCAATTAGTATTTATTTTATATCTTATGGATGAAACAAAATAGTAACACAAAAAAACAGGTTTTGTACAGCCTTGACAAGTCCCAGAATTCAGAGGGATGCCTTGAAAAGTGATTGAATTTCAAGAAAATTATACTTTTGAATATTGCTTGAATTTCAGAACAATTTCTTGAATTTCTTCAAAACCTCATTGAATTTTATCTGTGCTGTGAAAACTGTTTTGCTAAAATGTAATTTAAAAGAAAGGAAAGTTGCAGAATTTTTTTATAAGTGTAATATGATAAAATTGAGTTATTAAATTAGTTAATGACACTGGTAGGTATTTGAACAAGATGTGTCTCTTTGTATTTGTGACACTGTAACCAGACCAACAGTGCTGATGGCTGACCTAGCTTACACTTGACCTGCCAAGAACTATGTATAAAGTTGCAAACAGGAACTTGATCTGCTTTGCAGTGGTTAGGTGGAAGTGATGAGACAGAAAGGCTTATCACAAGATATTGGATATTTTTTTTAGCATGGGAGAAGTGTTCTCAAGACTCGTATTAAAAGTGAGAAACACAATTGAATTGCAAGTTTGTCTGCTGTCACATTGCATTCATTTTATGGGGTTATGATAAAAAGTGAAACTTAGGGAGCTATACCCATTGTCTCAAGCGAAAGGTTAACAGTGTCTCCACCACTGTTGTCATCAGTTTCAGGTGTTCATTGTGCAGCAAAGGATAATGTTTTAAAAGCAGAAATAGGCAACTGCAATTTGAAAAATAGTTAATTTCTTCATTTCTCCTTTGAATATATTCCCAGGTCACCTTAACATTAGGAAGATAAGTCTGCTACTTCCTGAATCCAGCCTTTCTAGAAGATGACAATTTGTCCTATCTTCCTATATCATAGGTATACTTTTTAGATACCTTTTAGACAATTTGATTTGCATAGACCAAAATCTCTCACCCTGTTTCCAAATTGGAATCTGTCCTGGGTACAAATGTGGCTCAGATCAGATGAGTTTGGACCATTTGCTTGAGCCTTGCTGAAGCTGTGATCATACCAACTTGTTTCCGGATATTTTTTAGCTTCATTTTGCAGGGTGGATGAGTTACACGTCCTTTCAGTTGACCTGAACTATCTTCAGATCGGATGGATCAGTAGCCTCATGACACAACAAGGCCAGTAACTGGTTATTGTCAGTGGGCAGTTGGAGGGTTGTCAAAATTTCCCTCTCATCTGTAGATAAGTTGAGAACAGTGGTTACAAGATCCTGTCTGTACCCTCAAGCACTACTTGAAGTGCACAGAGACAAATCGTTGCAACTGCAAACAACTCTTTGTCCTGTTTAATGTGTGAAAGCAGGATATCACCTCACGAGGTGTCTTTGTGGTTTAAGTGGTTTATATACCGGTATACTCTGATGTTTCAAAAGATCAAAGTGACCTCATGAGGATTTCATTTCATGAAATTAGGGTGATCTCAGAAACCCTAGTTTTCAAATACTATGAGATATCAGAGAAGCTGTTGGCTGGCGTGCAGTCAACTTTTCAAGGTCTTTTCCCAGGAATTTAGCTTCCCAGAGACAGAATCCAATTCGATGGGTCTTGAGACTGTGACCAAAATGACCACCAGACCTAATTTAACCAGCACATCCTCTTAGCTTTGCTGGATTCACCAGTGAATTTTGATGGTAATCATCATCTTATGTTTATAGAGCACTTATGGATCATGTGACCATAGGCTGTGTTGCTTTAAGCAGGAGAACAGGTTCAGTCTGTCCTCCTTAGAAGGGTACTTGAGGTGTAGGTATGATGCTCAGTATTCCCTCCACCTATTATAATAGTAATGTTAATGTGATCAGAAAATGCATTCAAAGGAGAAATCAGATTTTAAAGTAAATTACGTTTCTTGGGGAAAACATACCTGTCACATTACACCACTCTCTCGATAACTCGCGCACAATGGGGTCCAAAAACATCGACCGCATTATAAGCGAGGGCGCGAGGTATCGAGGGACCTATAACAAACAACAAAACAGACAAAGGGATCGACGTAGAGGCAAAAGAGGGGTAGGTTGGGTTGGCATGTTAGTGTTGAATACTCAATAATCGTGCTACGATTAACTGTGATTAAATATCTCTTCATAGCGGTGTACTTTGTTTACTTTTTTCCTCACAGAGTAACATTAATTTCAGGATAACTTACAGTATATTGAGATCATCAAAACATTATTCCACATGGTTTCCGTTCGCTTAACACATGTACGACTTCGCACATTGTGTACTACATCACAAATTTTTGTGTTGATTTGGATAAATTCTAGTTTTATTGTTTGATCCAAAGTAGACTTTTTTTTTATACAAAAGATCGACACTCATTTCGAAAAAACAATGTCGATCGAACGATGGGTAGATTTGACTGCAGTAGAAGTAAAATAAAAAAAATAATTTTTTTTTTACAAGGGTTAACCATTACCAACATGAATTTAATGGGTCTACAAATTTAAAATAACGTAAATTAGAACACGATAATACTTGCAGTTTGTGACACGTTTGACAAATATCACTTCACATTTTGAAAACATCTGTTCATTTTTTTATATTTTTTTTTGTGTTACTCTTTGATTTCTCTGCCGCCTCTGTGTATTGTTCACGGATGATTATCTCTCTGAGCTGGTATGGATAATTACATGCGGCTTCCTGATTCGCTGAGCGTATTTCTCCCGACAATGAATTTTGTTTAATTCTATGTTGGCGCTGGAATCTCCAAAGCCATCCATGGCCTGCCCTAAAACGAGATTCATTCTCCATACTTTTTGTCATTTTTTTCTGCTTGGGCCTTGAGAATTGTTCCCGAGATGGGAACACCTTGTTCACGTTGCTGTGTGAACCATGCGTACACAGCATCATCTAATTCAGTATCGTTTGCAGTCCGTGCTCGTTTTCGTTTGATCCCATTATCTGAATCAACATCATGTAAATAATCCCAAAGTTTCTGCTTATCCTTAAGCCAACCACTAAATGTCGACTCAGCAATTGTTTAGTTCATTGCAAACGTTGGATCTCGCTTCGCCATTATGAACCCTATCTATGATGCACAGCCTTTCGCTTACTTCCTTTGCTCTCCATGGTCACATTTACAAATGATTAGGATACATTACTGATATTGTATACTTTAGTGATGTTAAGTACATAAAAATGTGAAACAATTTTCGATTGGTCAAATAAAATGAATTTTGAGAACTGTAATGACCACAAGAACTTATGCTGCTATTGGCATGGCTTTGAATTTTTTTTTATTGTACTTCCCTTGCTTGATTTGTTGTTGTTGTTATAGGGTTTAACGCCATTTTTCAGCACAAGATAGGCTATACATGGCGGCCAGTATTAATGGTGGAGGAAGAACCCTGGAAAACCCCGGGAAGAACCACCGACCCACAAGAAGCTACTGGCAGGCTTTCTCACGTACCCACGTTAGCCGAGCCTGGACTCGAACTCACGCAGACAGAGGTGAGATGGCAGTGATCCGTAACGATCAGCGCTTTAGACCACTCGGCCACTCCCTTGCTTGATTTGATACAAAAGACATATTCAAAGTGATAAAACAACACAGGTCTCTTTTAATTGATTTTTTTAATGCAACAAACACTTCCCCAAGTTGTTGATCAAAACAAAGCCGGCATGTAATTAGGTTCTCACAGAAGTACTCACGGGTTTCGATGTGACGGTCGATTGACTCTTTTTATGTTTTCATAGAAGAGAATATGTTGCGATTATAGTGTTTACATTGAAGCGAAATTAAAGGATTTGAACGTGAATTTCACATAGCAAGACATTTAATTGGTGTTTATTTCATTCTCTGTTTCCACCTGTTAGCATTTACCAGAATTTTTCGTTGATCGCTGTTTCACCAGACTGTTTATTTACAGTGTATTGACAACTATTTCTCTCCAAAAAAACCCCCAAACATAATATGTGACATCTTATTAGAATTTGCAAATTTCACAATATGGATTCTGTCTTTACGGGCAATAATCACCATTTCCGATGATAAAATGAGCTACGGTATTTCATGTATTTTGTCGTACCCTTTAATGTTTCGTACACAATCCAGATATCAAAATAATAATTATTTAAATGTATCATAATTTTTCATACATATCACTTTGTATTATCTTAAAAATTGGTTAAATTATCGGACATAAAATTTCCACTAAGAAGATTTACGTTTGCAAAAAGATCGAAAATACCGTATTCCCATTTTGTTTTTACAAAAATTAATGATTAATAATTATTTTTTCGTGTACGAAAATTTACATAAAATACGGTATGTATCAAGGTTCAATTTACCAATTTACCAATTCTTCTCACATTTTAAAATATATTTTCTTTGAAAAAAAAATCGGGAGCCATGCCGGTCACCGCATTATAAGCGGGTTCGCGAGTTATCCGGGCGTGAGTTATCGAGGGAGTGGTGTACTTGAAGACCCTTCCAACCTACACTGTGAGCATCCTTGTTGGTAGTTTGTTTGCTCCACTTAACAACTGGCAACACAGTGGTGGCAAAGGAAGGTAATGGGCTTGTTCTTTGCCTATATATGATATGGACAGAAAAGATGAATTTGGGAGGTAGCAGGCTTATATTTCTAATATTAAATGTGATTGGGTAGGTATTCTCATAGAAACATATTTTATTATACAATTTGCTATTTTCTTGGAAATAAAGTGTGCATGATTCATGAAAATGTGCACTCAGTCCTTATCTTTTTTGTGATTATACCCACAGAAAATCGAACATTTCGAGCAGAATTTTCAGTAGTGGTGGGAATTACACATGTTCTGTATGCAACACAAAGATACAGTGGTCCAGTTATTGATTGTTTACTCCTTCACAACAATACAGCACAAAAAATATGAGTTTGATGATGGATTTTCTGAGGTGTAAGATTTTAGAACCAGTTAAATTTATTTTGCACATTTAGGCAGGACTCCCCAGACAGTTATTTCAACCACCCATAGAGGCAATTTTATATCATAAACACAAGAGACAAAAGTTATTTTAAACCCAACACTACCCTAGCATATAATCTTCTGTCCCATGATCCCATCTGAGTTATCATGAAAAAGCCATTATGTGAAATGGTGAGGAAAACTGCAAAATTTAATTGGTTACAGAGGCTGATTCTTTAAGAACAAGCAGTGAACTAACATAATTGAATTCCAGAAATTGATCAAGTATACAAATACTAAGCATAAAGATATGCTATCTGTTCTGAGGTCTGATAGCAGTAAAATTCAGATGGGACTTGTAATAAAAGTTTTAATGGATGTTGTAATTCTTAGACACCAACCCAGTAGCTGATGGTTTGATTATCACAGTGATGATTTGTAAATAAAATTTATTGTAAAAAACAATAGCTTTCTTCGTCAAAAATAATCTTTGAATAACTTGAAAATATTCAAGAAACGTCCTAGAATTTTGTTTTGTAAAGTCTGTATGAACTTTGAGTGGATTCAGCCTTTGCGTTATTTTTTATAGCAACGTGAAACTGAGTAGTAGATGTTAAACACTGTAAAGATGCAAAAACGATCTTTGAAATAATAGGAAAAATAGACTGCACAGCTCGGCAAGTAAAGTAGATAGTAAGTTTGCTAGCAGCTGAATCAGGAGACTGGATTAACATTCTAATATTTATGTAATTATTGGGTTGGAGGGGATTTCAATCACTCCATGCCTAATGGCATAGTATTCATTTCTCTTTTAGCAAATGTAGTTTGTATTACTGATAATAGTTAAAGATTTACTAACATTCAGTAGCAAAATATAGATCGAATGGATTCTGGTGTCAATTTTATATGTAAGGGAGGTAACTTTAAATTTAGGAAACAAATTGTCCATTGGTTATTTCACTTGGATTTTGCTGCACTAATGGTAATACTTGAAGCAAGAATAGAAAATGCATTTATTAGGAAATTATAGTGATTTTGCAGAAAATGTTTTAAAAATGTTAATATAAATTCTCAAGTGACATGTAAAGGAAAGACAATTTAGAAAAATACAATAATTATTTAGATCAGTGTTTTTATGATAGTAAAAGAGCCACAAATAGCATTATTCTGGAGTTAATTAATTTGATCTGCTGTAGATCATGATTGCTTCAACCCTTTAGTCTATCAGTATTTTCAAAACTTTCATTAGTAATATATTTTTTGGTGTGCTACATTTAACTATGTAGTTTGGGTCAATTACAATATCAGAATCTCAGAAGATGATGTCTTAGATTTCGAAACAATTATAGAAACAAACAGATAATGCATAAGAAGTCTAACTGGATCTCTTACTTTGTCATTCTTAGGAAAAAGAATCTCCAGATGGTAACAACATTGCCTGTATTTTGATACTTCCACCATTCCAGAGGAAAGGATATGGAAAATTCCTCATTGCATTCAGTAAGAAGTTGCTGATTAAACACTGCCTTGATAAAACTTAATTTAAAATAAATTCTGACCACCTATATACCTCATCAAGGTTATTGAAGTACTGTAACAGTATAGATTTACAGTTTTCATGATTATTGATGAAACCTGTCATAAAAGTCGCTGTAACCTATATTCATCCTTCATTGATTTTGGTTAAATTTTGTTTTATGTTTATTTCTCAAACTTTGTTCATGCTGGAATCCTTAGGCAAGATGATTTTATGCATTACTATTCAAATGGTTTTTGTGTTTAGATCATGGCCAGATAGCTTTTTTACACCCATTGTATATGGTGTTGTACCTTGTGTCATGAAACTTGGTGAATAGATGCATCTTGAAGATAACTACACCATCATAACAAAAGTAGAACAATGTGACCAGTATTTCATGCTTGACTGACTTAACTCATGCCCAGGCATAGCTGCCAACTGTCCCATTTTTTCCGTATTTGTCCCATATTTTGGACCTGAATACGGGAGTACGTTTTTTTTGCAAAAAATATGTTTTTTAATTAAAAAAAAATTATAAAAAATTTCCTTGCAATTTTCAGTTTAGAACGGGCACTCGGTTCCATTCTGATAGAAATGTATCGCATGTATATAGGAATACAGTTCTAAAATATGATTGGTTCATTCGAAATCAAGGCTACAATGCCTGTTTTTATCTGCCATAATGGATTTTGCAAAGTTACCGCTACCACTGTGTCTCATCTTTGTAATATTCAACTTCTAATCACGTTGAATAGGAAAGCAGAATATTCAGAATTTTCAGCAGAAAAGACAAGAAAACAGAACTGATAGGACAATTGTGCCGTCTTGTTTAGATTTGTGAAATCATCTAGTAAAGGAGAAGACTTTACGTTTTGGAAATTGTGTAATGTGATTTCGCTATTGGGCATGGAGGCGCACATGAAATACAAGAGCACAAAAAAGCTAATAAACATCAGCTTGCTGCTTCATCAGACACAACTCAGCCTGAACTTGGATGTATATAAATACCAGAGAGAACCTTGATGTAATTCAATCGAAATTATGGAGGGGCACATGAAATACAAGAGCACGAAAAAGCTAATAATCATCAGCTTGCTGCTTCATCATACACAACTCAGCCTGAACTTGGATGTATATAAATACCAGAGAGAACCTTGATGTAATTCGATCGAAATTCGGTTTATTAAATTTCTTTTAGAAATGAACATTCCTCTTTCAGTTACTAGTGTTGCTGGCAATTTACTTTGCACGCATTTTCCAGATGGTAAAATCGCAAAGGATTACTCGTATGCTAGAATGAAAACAGTTCAGTAAGAAAATCACACAGAATTCAGATTATCAATGACAGTTGGTACATTGGAATCGATAATAATTGAAAAAAATAAACAAGGTGTGGAAAAGGCTCCTATAAACAGCCTGTGTCTGAGGTGTTGCACTCTTGCACCTTCTAAATGGGCACCTGAATGGAACAGGGTGCCCGTCCACAAGTTGCAAGTGTGCAACACATGCATCTTTGGCATTAAATAATTATGTAAGGCACTGTCCTACCTTACTGATGGTTGTATATGTTGTAAGTAGTTACATATGCATTACAATTTTAAAAATTAGTATTTGTTGTTGTTGTTGTTGTTGTGGGGCTTAACGCCATTTTTCAGCACACGATAGGCTATACATGGCGGCCAGTATTAATGGTGGAGGAAGAAACCGGGTATTCCGCGGAAAGAACCACTGACCCATGAGAAGCTACTGGCAAGCTTTCTCACATATCCACATTCGCCGAATCTTAGACTCGAACCAACGCAGACAGAGGTGAGATGGCCCCTAAAAATCAGTATTTGGTCCTGAAAATCAGTATTTTTGTCATAAGCAACCAGTATTTTTGTACTTGGGGGTTGGCAGCTATGTCCAGGTGGATTTTTTAAAAATACTATGTAGATACTATTCTGTCTGTTACACTTGGTATGTGTAGGCATTTTGTGGGTATACATCTTGATGTTCCTCATTTCAGTAATAGGTCACTGTTTCCCATATTTTCAACTTTACTAATTTGGGTTCAGTTTTGTGTTTGATATACATTTCTCATGCACAATTCATGCTAGAACCATGAATTGATGATGTGCATCTCTATTAGTAACTTGCTCTTGCAATATATGAAGCTTCATTGTGACCTATATATTTTACCGGTTTTGGTTAAGTTTCAGCATTTAGTTCATGACCACACGTGTTTTGGGTATGCTGCATGTATGCTATTGCACCTGGAATCATGAAACTTGGTGAAGGGATGCAACTTGTTAAGTACTACATGTTTATTGCCAAAAACAGATTTTTTGTGTGAAAATAATCTTATGCTTCAGTAACTTTATTGAAATTTTGTGTTTAAAGTTCATTTTTGGGGTTGCTGTTGATGTTTTGGATCATGAAACTTGATAATTAGATGTATAGCTTTTAGTACCTCATCCTTGCAAACCAAATCAGCAGCTGTGAACTACATTTTATGCTTTACTAACATAGGTCATAGGTTAAGTGCTTGTGCTTAGCTGATGACCACATTGGTTCTTCCATGGTTCTGACCTGCTGAAATAGGAATAAATATGTTTATTCAGTGGTAATCTTACCATTTTAATGACTAAACATTGTATAGTGTGATAGTACCCTCAGCGGGTTAACTGTATATTGTAGCTATGAATGAGTGTAGGAATTCACAGTGTTGTGGCTAGTCTAATAAAAGAATTTACTATTGAATGACTTATGCAGGTGGCAACTCCAAGGTTACTCAAAACCTCTGACTTTCACCCAGCAAAATTTGGCTTCCGTGATTGGATGATGATAACAGTTTCTGAGGCAGATTTTAAGGACAATGTTTTTTTTTAAGAGACAAAAACAAAATTCCTGGTTTATGTCTAATCACTTTAGTACATGTACTTTGATATTCATATTTTATGTCTTTTATGGCTGGTGACTGTGTGTGTGTGTGTAATACTGGCTGCATGATGCCAATTTAAAGTTAAATTGTACAAATGAAGTTTAAATAGCCAAAAAAGAAAACAAACAGAAAAACAACCAACAGGAAAAAACCTAACTTTTTGTTAGAAAAGGAGCCAATGTTTTGTCATTTTCACTTTGTTCAGATTTTGCATTCTGCATAATAATAATTGCTACTTACTTTTTTGGCTGGTGACTGCTAATGGAGATTACATGAAACTTCATAGAGGTGAACTATATAATCATTGAAAATACTAATTTTGTTTGTATAAAAGAGATTTATTTAATCCTTCATTTGTTTTTTCTTTCAAAGACATCTTTGTCAGGGAATTTATTTCCTGATAATTGCTTTGCAGAAAACATCTTTTTTAGGTGTAATTTCTTGTCAAAAGGTTTTGGTAACCACAGTACTTAGTTTGATCTGCTTTGTCAGCATAAGCAAAGGATTAGTGCATGTCCATTCAGATCAGGTAGTTTTCTCAGTTGAATTTCAGAATTAGAGATT
The DNA here is from genome assembly GCA_016617855.1 of Megalonaias nervosa. NCBI lineage: Eukaryota > Metazoa > Mollusca > Bivalvia > Unionida > Unionidae > Megalonaias > Megalonaias nervosa. The sequence continues at coordinate 23,384 of JAECUM010008317.1, read as the reverse complement.
AATGTAAGTAATTTTTTGTATAAAGTATGATGGGGCACCTACATGTACAATTGCTATGGTTTGTTTTACAGGCTATGAGCTGTCAAAGCTAGAAAGCACAGTTGGTTCACCAGAGAAACCTCTTTCTGACCTTGGCAAGTTGAGTTACCGCAGCTACTGGTCTTGGGTCTTGTTGGAAATCCTCAGGGACTTTAGAGGAACACTGTCAATTAAAGATTTGAGGTAGTTACTGTAATGAGACTGATAGTGTTTTTGTCTGAACAAGATATATGGTGGTCCGCGTCTTATAAGGGCATCTCTTCTGCAGTGAAATGTCAGTATGAGACAGCCTCTTTTGAGAAGGGGACAAAATGCCATAAAAGCAGACTTTTGGTGCAGGATGGGGTTGCTTCTTAACAGAGGGCCTTGCATGAAAGATACTTTTTAACGGGGCCTCTCAAAATGGGGTTGCTTCTTAATATATGGTCTCTCAGGAGGGGATGCTGTACAGGAGGACTACTGTACCTCGTGTTTTAAAATGAAAGGGGCATTACATTTCATGATTTTACCAATATAATTATATTTTTATCAAAATTCAAAATGTGAATCTACCTCTGACAGAGATAATATATTTTCTGTTTGTCTTGTACTGGTGTGCAGTGATGTCACATAACACTGTTTAAGTCCTTTTTTAAATGTAAGATTGCTGTCTTCTTAGTTCACTAAGTAAGTTTATGGTATAGTTCAGTGTTTGTCATTTGTCATCCATCGTGTGTCCATCAATAATTGCTATTTGAAATTAATAAATCACTGGCCCAGTTTTAACCAAGTTTGGCACAGAGTATCCTGGTGTGAGGGACTTAAATCTGATGATGATTGGCCTTCTGATGTTGTCATCATACTTTTAAATAACTTCTTCTCCAAAACCACTGAATTGAAATTGATCAAATTTGACAGAAAGCATCTTGGCATTAAGACCTTACAAATATATACAACTAATTCCATTCAGAATGGCAACTGCTACTGAACGTTACCGAAAATAGATAAGCTTATCTATTGAACTTCAAGTACTGTTATGTTCAGCTTCTTAAAAACTGCCAGACCATTTTCAACCAAAGCATTGCACAGAGCTTCATCGCATAAAGACCTTTCAAGCATAAACAGATGATGCCAATTTGCTGTCAAATATTGTTCCTGTTACTAAAAATAGGAAAACTTTAAATGGCTTCTACAAAACCACTGAATAAAATTTGACCAAAGTTGACAGAAAGCATCCTTTCATGCAGCCCTTTAAAACTGATACAAATGATGCAGATCTGCCATAGATTTTGCCACCATTTTTAAAAGTAGTAAAACCTTTAAATGACTTCATCTCAAAGACTTCTGAACAGACTATTTGACAAAATTTGACAGAAAGTGTCATGCCATAGAGGGTTTACAATTTGTGATAACAATCCACCTTTAGGTCATTGTTGCTAAAAAGAGTAAAATATTTAAAGTTCTTCAGAAAACTACTCCACAAAATTTGACCAATTTTGGCACAAATATCTCAGCACAGAGGGCCTTCAGTTTTATACAAACAATGATGATCCACTATCAAAAATGGTCATTATGAATAAAAATAGAAAAAGAAAAACATTTAAATGGCTTCGGATGAAAAACTGCTCAGCAGAATTCAACAAACTGTTCAGAAAGCATCATGCATAATGGGCTTTCAGCTTTTTACAGATTATACTAATGAATCCATTAATAGCCACAGCCAACTAATTATTTTTTTGAGCTACAAAAACTGGGCAGTGCCTGGTGGTATATTAAATGCTGTATTTAAAAGAAGGAAGGTACTGACTGAAAATAATTTCTGGAAAATATTTATGTAATTTTTCAATGAAGGATGCATATAGGCAAATTATGCGGATTGGTAGGCTTGAATGTAAAACTATTTTTAGCTCAACTGGTCTGACCAGTTTATGGGATGGTCTGTTGTCCATCTGTCCATTAGCACAAGTTCATTATGACTACTCCTCCTAAACTACTGAAGGATTGCCATGAAACTTTACATACACATTCATCCCAAGGTCTAGTTGGTTCTAAATCGAAATGCTGCTCCTCGCACATACAATATAACCAACACAGTGGCCGTCTTGAAAGTCTTGTTATTACTAATCCTCCTTAATGGATAGTCATATTAACAAGGAGTTTTCACTGAAATAATTCTTATGATGTATAGTTGGTTATAAATAAAAATGGTACAAGTATGACATCCAGTATAACTGCAACTGCAGCCATGTTGATAATCTTGTTATCACTAATTCTTCTAAATGGATTATCATATCCACATGGGGTTTTCACTGAAAGATTTATTTTGATGTCTAGCTGGTCCTAAATAAAAATGGTGCTGATGTGATGTCCAGTATTGCTGCCATGGCAGCCATCTTAAAAATCTTATCACAGCTCTTCAGGAACAAAGTCACTGATGTGGAATTTTCACCAAAAGACTTGTTAAGATATCCAGTTGGTTTTAAATGAAAATGGTGCCAATCTGATGTCCAATATGACCTCCGCATCAGTCATTTGAAAATCTTGTTATTGCTACTCCTGTCAGAATGGAAGGTCATATCATGAAAATATTGTTATCTCTACTCCTCCCCAGTGGATGGATATATCAAGATGGGGTTCTCACCAATAGAGTTCTTACGATAACTAAATGGTCCTAAATGAAATTGGGTCATTTGCACATCCAATAAGGCTGCCATGATGACTGTCTTAAACATCTTGTTGTCACTGTTCCCCTGATTGGCTAACCATTATGAAATGGGGTTTTCACCAAAAAACTTCTAATGAAGTCTACTTTTTGTCCAAAATGAAAATGGTGCCATGTTGACATCCAGTAATTGTACCGCAGCAGCTAATTTGAAATCTTGTTATCACCAATGAATATTATAGGTGATTTGAACACCTGACAGTTAAAAGTAGAAATGGTTTTATTTTGAAATCCTGGAAGTTCTTTTTGCCCAGTAGAGTGTCACCACCTTCAAGGGACTCTTGTTTCTTGGTTACTTCAGAGCCGATAGAGGTAGGGGATTGAATGTTTGTACCCTTGTACATTTCAACAAGATGGTATGTCCTGTTCTGCAATCATTGTCATGATCACAGAGGAAATGGGGGCCTTACCATTTAAGATCACTAATGTCTCACCTCTGCCCACATGGGTTCGCATCTTGGGGCTTTGTCCTATGTGGGTATGTAAGAATGCTTGCCAGTAGCTTCCCTTGGGTCAGTGGATATTCTTCCACCTAACATACTGGCCACCACGTATAGCCTGGGAAATATGAATTTGCTTGTTTGATGCTTGCAAGATATCATGTGATGAAAATTCTGGTTTGGGAGAGATTGTCTGTCAAATTAATTTCTGACAAGGTGATTGTGTGAAGGTAACAATTATACTTAATTATTCCAGTTCAAATGTTTACGGCAAATCTAAGAGAAGAATTTGAACTCTGAAGCTTTACCTTTGTAATAAAAATTTTCTTTTGTTCTGACAAACATAAACACTTTTCAAATCCTATATAATCTTTGTAATTTCAGTGAAATGACAAGCATCACACAGAGTGACATAATTAGCACCCTGCAATCTTTGAACATGGTGAAGTACTGGAAAGGTCAGCATGTGATTTGTGTCACACCAAAGCTTGTGGAAGAACACCTGAAGAGTGCACAGTACAAAAGACCCATACTCACTGTGGATCCCTCATGTTTGAGATGGGAGCCACCTGTTAAAGTACCCAAAGTCTCAAAGAAATGATAATGTTTTTTCATACTGACTGCTACATGTGATTGCTAGGGATCCAGACAAGAAAGGACATTATATTTGCGATGTGACTGTTTCATATGAATCTTAGTGATTCAGTCGAGAAATGACAGTATATTTTTTTATGTGATTTTCATATTAATGTTAGGGATCCATCAAGAAATGACACTATATTCGTGATGTGACTGTATTGTATGAATGTTAGGGATCCAGTCAAGAAATGACTATTTTGTTTTGTGGCTGTTTCAGATGAATGATAGGGATGGAGTTAAGAAATGATGGTGTTTGTATTAACATAACTGTTATAGCTGAATGTTATATCTGTTTCAAAAATTGGGGGGGGGGCGCAATATTGGACTGGTCAGCATAAACGTTATGTCGAGCTGTTGTTCTGAAAGGGCAATAACATACAAACATCATTGGATTCAGATGTTTGTTACCTTCCTTGAAAATAATAGAAAACGGTACAATAATCTTTATTTTTATTTGGTGCATTTTATTGTAACAGCCGAAATAAGCCTGTAGGAGTTTTTTTTATCCAACTACAGTTATGCCATTTGTATTTACACATGTCTTATCTTTCTTGCTTACCAGCCCAAGTGATTCTTATGTGTATATTATCTTTCAGTTGTTAATAAGCTGATAAAAGTGATGTTTCACATGTATTTGATTTGGTATGCATTAATTTCAAAGAAAGTTTTTGGTTAGCATTCATTTTGTACAAATAAATCCTATCCTTCATGGAAAAAGAATTCTTACCTTTTAATTCAATGATTATAGAAGGAAGAATTTGATTGATCCAAACTGAAATTCATGCAGTAAAATTTAAACCAGCTTAAAGTACACCACTCTCTCGAAAACTCGCGCCCTGGTAACTCATGAACCTGCATATAATGTGGGGCAGTCATGGATCCCATTGTTATTACTAGAAAGTACCGAACAATTGATCCCTATTTGTTGAAAATGAAGAAAATCGCAATAAAAATTGGTAAATGAAACCTTGATATATTGCTCGTTCTGTCGTTGAAAATGGATGATATGACTTGGAAATAGGTGTCAACATTATGAAATTATCAACTTTTTAGATAAAGTCATGTGTTTTGTTAAATTTCTTTCCAAACAACATTCTTGATACAGCATAAATAACTATGCAACGAAATTTCAGTCAGTGAAAATGTCTCTAATGCCTACTTGAGGCATCAGTTTTATAAATAAATACCAAATAAATTAGTTGTTTTTTTATCAATTGAAATTTGAGTATTAGTTTTATCTTTTAGTTCGGTTTAAGTGTAATGATTGTAAATACAGTGTGCCCAGTTGTATTCAAACACAAGATATGCCAATCTACTGTAACAGCTATGTCCACGAGAATTTCTGTGAGAACCTAATTAAGTGCCAACCTTGTTTTGATAACTGATTGTGTAAATATTTGTTGTATTGTTGCAATGAATTAAAAGCAGAGCTTCTTGTATTACCACGTTAATTGTATCTTTTGTATCAAATAAAGTGGGTGGAATATATGAAAAGTTAAAATTCATGCAAGTCCAATCTGCATAAGAGCTCGCATGCCTCGTTACTGAGTGTCATGTCAACTCATTTAAGGTGTGCAATAAAACACTTATAATTCTTTTTTTAATGTAATATAATTAAACTACCTCAAATTAGCATACTCATTCACAAATGTGATCAAAGATGGAAAGACAGCCAAGCGAAATGAATAATTGGGATTCCTCATGGTTGACAAGTTTCACTATTAATTGTAATGAAATCATGGTGTCAATATTGTGCTAATAGAACAATAAGAAAGAGTTTCGACATTGAAGGCTGTTTCACGAACTAAATGTTTGGGGTTTTTTTTAAAATAAAAGGAATCTGTTTGAATTTGAATCAGTAAATAGTCTTGTTCCATGATTATTTTGATCCTTATGTTGCATTCCACAGTAGTAGAGAGCAAAGCAAGGAACATATGGAGTTGGGAACCAGACTACTCAATGACAACATAAAGCAGTGATGTAATACACAATGTTTTTGCATACACGTGAAGGATTATTGAAACCAGTTGGAATAATGTTAGCAATTTCTCTGGCTGGGCATCTTGAAAATAAATGTCATTTTTTATTTTTAACATAAAAATAAATAACTTCGATAGATAAAGCACTGTATTGACCATTATTCCCAATGCGATTTTAAAATGAATATTCAGCCATTAAACAGACCACATGGAGGTCCCTTGATAACTTGAGCTGTCGCTTGTAGTGTGATCTATGTTTTTGGACCCCATTGTGCACGAGTTATCGAGGGAGAAGTGTACCTGTTTGCCATTGTTACTAAGGTAAATAAGCATGGCTTTTAGTAAATCCACACATACTGACCTGTAAAATATGTTTTGAAACATTCTTTTTGCAGGCGAGTTCAGACTCTGGGTCACTTGTCAGTCCAGATTTGACTTGGCCCAGTATTCTTGAAAGGTTTTGAGCAAGAAACTTGAGTTCAAGCTCAGAGCCTGAATGTTATAATGATTTTAGTGTAACTTTGTCATTTAATATTCTAGTAGAGCACAGTTAAGAAAATTCAGCAAGTTCTCTGATTGTAACTTTATTCTCATCAAAGTTATAGACAATCAAAATTATCTGATTTTGAGCATTTGGGAGAAAACAAGGCACATGTTTTTAGTACCACAAAAGAAACTGTGGATATAGCCACAGCTGAGTTATTTACTGTTCTTATAACCAAATATTTGATGGAAGCATTTTAGCCAGATGATATTGTAGTGGAGACACTGAAGAAGGTGGAAGGCAAAAAAGAAATAACGGGCTGCATCAAAACCTTATGTGGTTTCCCAACATCCCCAAATTTCATCTGAATATATTTCTTTGATGTCTTGGAAGGAAACATAAAATGAAACTGCTTCAATTTTTGCGACAATCATTGCCTAAGATTTTGAATAAAATGTTCTTTTTTCTGGTGATGTTAGTATATGTTACAGTATGTAAGTGTGTAAGTCCTATGTAAGTGTTTAAGTCCAATTTTGTTGTTACATGGCTGTTTTGAGACCAGATAGTTGTGATACAATTCAGAATGTTGCAAACACAACAAGAGTAATGGTTTATTTTGTTTTTGCAGCTTGTACTTCAGAATTCATTTGGAGGCAGTGGAATTAACACTAGTTGTTTAAAAAATGTTAATCAACTGAGTTTACCTTTTCATGATGTAACTTGCTATTCATGGTTTATAATGTGTCATATTCATTAAGCAATTACAGTCAAACCTGTTAATAGTGGTCACTCGTGGGAAATGCAAAACTGGCCATTGCACACAGGTGACTGCTGTGCACAGGTTCACCTCTGAAAATAGAATTTTGAACAAATGCCATGCATCGAATATCATTGTTATTATTATCATCATTATTATTATTATTATTATTATTATTATTTCATTATTAAGATAGTTTTATGTGCTTTATAAAACAATCATAATTACAGGTATACAATGTTCTCTCCCAAATTTATATTCCATAGAATATTATTGTATCCTGCTCATTTTAGTCCATCCTATAAATGAGATCATAACGGACTAAAATAAATGCACCGAGCTTAGTTTGTTCATGCTATAAAAACAATGTCTGCATTTAGTCAGTTGCTCAACTTGCCAAGATCAAAAGACAATCGGCTTATGTTAAATGCCTGTGATGAACAGAAAATCAAAAGAAGCCATATATGGCTATTCATTGTGACTCGTGAACCAAAAGTTTCACCCGCCTTCATAGACATATTTTGAATATTGAATGACCCCTGACCCTAATGAAAAGGGATGTAACTCGTATCTCTTATGAACTTTTCTCTTCAGAGATAGCTTTAATTGACAGGCAAATAGATGAAGATATCCAGCTATACCTAACACACTGGCACAGGTGACTTCCATTTCTGCTGTGAAAACACAACTACTTTTCTCGCCATCCAGCAAACAGATTGCTTCAATCCTCTCCTGTAAGGATAAAAGGTGCCTTGCTTTCAAGGCCAACATGTTAACACCTTTGAGAGTTAGTGTGACTGGAGTATGTTAAATACAATGGAGATGTTAAACACTTAAATATCGATTCACATGATATGCTTTCATTAAAACAATGCCTTGCTCATCAAACAAAATAAGTGTTTAAGTGGCATGCTCTGAGCATTTGCTGCTGGCTCCAGTGACTGCTTAAGGCAGGGTGAAACCATTTTTTTGGTTAGGAAATACTTGATGGTTTAATGTGGAAGGCAGATGGCCATTAAATACAGGCATTTATGTGGGAAATTTTTTGGGGGCATATTAGAATGGCCATTGTGACCAGGTTACCACTGAACACAGGTGACCATTAGGACAGGTTTGTAGGTACATTTTTTCTTTGTCTTTAGCATTTATAATTTGATGTAGTGAATGTAGAGCAAACTTTGGTAGTCCCCAAAGCCAGTTACCAAAGGAAATCATTTACCAACTATTTTTAAATATAACCAGCTATAAAGTTGCATTGGTTTGCTAGAATCTTAATAGGAGAAAAACAGCACAGCATCAGACCTGTGAGTGAGTGATATACTAGCAGATGTGAGTTAATGCTCTTCACACTTGGGTACCCTTATGCAAGAGCAAATAGCCCTTACATGGGAGATGCAACAATCAGCATAAATCTTTGTCCCTTTTGGTTTTGAGGTTGGTGGGGACCACAGGTAACAATGTAATTGATTTTTATCTTGCTGATGATATTTCAGACAGTATCAATATTTGTCAGAGGTAGATATAGTGAAAAGGATGCAAAATCATGAAATGTAGCACATGAAAACCTTTTTGTTCATGAGGAGAGTGTTGAGGAGTTTCTACGTTTTGACGAGTCTAAAATTTCTCAAGAGATAATGCATGGCTTAAGGTAAATTCAGTATTTTATAACTTTTTAATCCCCTATGCCTGCTACATGATCTGTGGGGAGAAAAAAATCATGACGGTACCCATCAAGTAGTATGAAAGCCATTTCAAAATTTCAGTTTGAGGAAGACGTTTTGAGATGTTTAGTGAAACTTGGTACCTTGTCTCAAAAAAAACGGGAATAATTCAGCTAGTTACTCAGAAGAGTAGACTGTTCTGAGTCAAGGAACATGACCATGTGATGAGAATGAAAAGATAGCTAAGCTAGCATCATTTGTAGGAGCAAAAGTGCTTCAGGGCTTGACTGGAGAGCCAGTGAGTGTCAAAAAGTTTAGCTTTGGCTGATTATTTGCAGACCGAATCTGCAAAACTCACTGATGATCTGCTTCAATCACAGCTTTTTGGAGATAATCTGTTTAAGAGCCACACAGGTCGGTGGTTAATGTGCAGAATTTGCAACCAAGAAGGTGTGGATTTGAGTCCTGCCATTGGAATAGCCCAGGTCAGCTACTGTGATTTGTTCCTGGACAAGGTATTTCAGTGTGTTGCTGAGTCGTATTTAACATTTAAATTCTGATATTCAGCAGTACAACTTTGCCATCTTAGATCATGGTAGAATTCTTGAATATCCTTGTTGATCCTAATCCTCTTTGGTGCTTTAACTTATACAAATATGGCGACCACAAAGATGGCTGCACGTGGAAATCGGTCTGCCTCAGATGTGAGCAGAAAAGTCGTAATGAATAGACCAGCATGGAGAAAATCTCTTGCGCAAATTGCCATTGACAACTTCTCATATTCTTAAGTTTGCCCTAAGTGGAACATAAAGCATGATTTTCTCTTGAGGTCAAAAGTGCAGCTTGAATGAAGAAGAAACCTTCCATGAATTATATCTGTATCCAAACATTACATAGCCAGAAGTTGAAAGCAAATTTACAGTATCGACGTGTCCCAAACCAGTGCAAACAGCCACCCAAACCAAGAGTGAAGCAGATAATGAAAGGAAAAAGTATGACTGTGTAACTTGATAAGAAACCAAACACTATTAGCAAGAAACTGCTGGATCTAGCTCACAAAGAGCAGTGAACTAGTGGTCAGTGTAACAGTGTGACAAGTAAGAAATTAATACTACCAATTCCTAACAAGTTAATCAGGTCCACAAAAAAGAGAAAGAAATCACAGGCCATTATGTTATGTAATCCATGCGCAAAACCAAACTAAGCATCAATTAATTGACTAGACTTCTGAAAGGATGAACGATTCCATCAAGTTCTTCAATAAGTTTGGAAGACTAGGTGATATTGAAACAGGATACTCCCTGATACCGTGCCATAGAAACCTCTTAGTAGCCTGCTTTCTTAAAATTGTCTGACACCATAATACAATAGAATTGCCAAGGGTCAAAGGCAAATACTGATGAACAAATATTTTACTTAAAGAACATGTCTAAAGAGCCCTCTGTTTTCAGATCTTTTTACAAGAAGATGATAGAAATAATATAAAACATTTCTTGAAAAAAGCTTTCAAGAAATACTGGCCAGGCCACAGTAGGAGGTAGGAGATCGGTTATTATAGTGTTTAGCTTTGCCTGTAAACTAACTTTCCTTCGCATATTATAGACACCTCAGTAACGTGTCAAGAAGCCCGGAATTTAATACTAGTGATGGCAAACCACAGATTGAGGAGCAGACCAGACTAGGATTATACAAGAATTCAGTAAGATCCACATTTGACTATGCTTTGTGTTCAGATCTGCTTGTAAATCTTACCTGCAGATGCTTGATACTCAATCAGGGACTTGGACTTTTTCTGGGAATGTTTAAAACTTAGATTTCAGAAAGCTTCTATGTTGTGGTATAGGGTCATAGTTTTACGTCAGATGAATGAAACTGTCTCTTAAGAATACTACCAAACTATCTCATTATAATGTTATCTTTTATGGAGACATCCCACTTTTCGCGATGGCCACATTCAGTTCTCATGAAAAAATAAAATTATTTCTCCGTGACTGATTATAAATCTGCCACTCTATTCTCAAGATTAACAATCTTAACAGACAAAATTTTATTCTATTTCTGAAGCTGAAGATTATCAGTTCGTTGTTCACTTGCCATGGTATGCATTTCACACTAAATTCAAAATAACAAATATTCAGAGATTTATGTACCTGATGTATATCTTTCAAGACTTGACGAGTATCCGCATCTGTATGTGGATTAGGGGATGAATGGGTCACACGAACCTGTCCAGATTCACCCACAGTAAATTTGCCTCATTGGATTCCCCTTCCTGGGCCCCCTGTTGACTTCAACCCAGAAACAATAAGCAAAACACTCAGCGCCAACATGATTCTTAAAGTTAGACTAACGGCATGTTTCTTAACAGTGATAGAAAGTATTCTTTCTTTTACCTTTGAATAAGGCACAAACCAGCAAATTCCAGACTTCGATACTTATCGCCATTTTCTATCAAATTCCAGAGCTCACACAAAAACACATTAAACACTTGAATTCACAGTTTACTTTACATAAATATGTGCATTATAGCATGTTTAAAAACAAATTAGAACCGGAAAAATATCTCTCGTGTGGATTATCATATTTTCTTCGGAAGTTGCTTGCTAGATTTAGGTGTTCAGCGTACGCTGAAAATATAGACAGGTAGGCATATCAGGATTAACAGAAATAATAGGTATTGTGTGAATCATGCCGGGAAAAATGTTTATTTGTTAGAAGATGAATTCCATTTTGTATGTGTTTGTCCAGCTTATGACCATTTAAGAAAGAAATACTTTAATGAAGTTTGATATCTCGAAAATTTGTATCCCTCATGAGTCATAGTAATATATTAATAAGAAATCTTGTTTACTAAATCAATTCGGCTTTTGGTCTTAGACCGTCTTTGATAACTCAAAGGAATGGTGAATAATATATTTGGAGGTATAGTAACATCTGTGTAATATTGTTCACCGAGAATAGGAAACTACATGTATATATGATGAACACCATATTTAACTTGTTTACACCATTGCACACATTATATTTACTTGTATTTTGTAATATGGGCCAGTGTCCTAAATTACTGAATGAAGTATTATTATTATTATTAAAAAAATACAAGACATCATTACAGTTGTGAAGGAGACAAGACTGCCCTGTCATAAATTTAACCCTAATGAGGGTATTACATAAGCCAGCAGTCGGTGTATCTCAGTTCTAGTCCAGTGTGGAATATCTGATTGCTTTTATTGTCAAGAACAGTTGAGTGATATTTAAAGATTATTAGAGTAAGGCTAGTACTTCTCTAATCTATCTAACTGCACATACTATGTCGCTTTTAGGACATAATATCAAACCATGTATACACAGAAAACATAATTGAACCATTAGACACAGGAATTCGTCCTCGTCGAGAAGCAGCAAAAATCGTGCTTCCTGCTTGCCGATACTGCTAGTTTCTGTGTTCTCAAATCACCACCTTATTTATAGCCACCCCTCACTCACTCCAATATTTTATCTTTGCAACCAATCTTTTCGTTTTTCAGAGTAAATTAAATGAAGTTGGAACCTCCTATCGTAGCCATGTATCGCTGGATATGATTGGTTTGAAAGAAAGAGACGAGGTTGCGGCTGCCGTTGCAACACCCAGTGACGCCATCTCGAGCCGATTTATTAAAAACCCTAAATATTTACCGCAGAAATTAGTCATACTCAAATCTTGGAACTTCATTTAACTAATAAATATATCTTCTTAACCAGTATATATCCCAAATCTTACAGACAGATGTTTAGCGCGTACAATCAGGGAAAATAAATTTTAAAAATTGTTTTGTGCTGTTTTGCTGTCTGGCCAAAATTAATATTAAGGGTAATGAAAAATAGATAAAGCAGTTATGACTGACCAGCACTCGCACGTTTCCGAATGGAAGATTTCATACCCTACTCAAGCGTTGTACAAGTGTGCTTGATAATATACACACGAGGCAAAGAAAATTCTCAATATTCTGAACGTCCAAACACACCATTGGAGACCGGCCCAGTTATATAGTTTACGAGGCCCTAGCACTACCTTGGCAGAGGGACCCGGCCAGTGGACTTGACAGTATGCCTACGTGTTTTTTTTTTGGTCAGTTGGAGCGCGGGGCCCAAGGCAGCCACTTTGCTCGCCTTGCCCTAAGGCCTGCCCTGATTGGAGACTGACGTCAAACCCATAACTAGAGGTTGTCGCCAAACCCGTCAATGGAGACTGGTGTCCCTTGTATAGGACAAATCAGAGATGAATCTGTACTGTGCCTCATGCATACCTCCTGAAGTGTGAGCTTCGAGCTGTGTGCATACATTGCCAGCGCCCAGTAATTGGGAATCAGTTTTGTCTTATGTATCGATTTGCACCCTATGAGAAGGAAGTTTCTGATCTGAAGTGAAGAAACCTTATGATGATTTACCACCAGGGAAAAACCTTGGATTTTTTTTTAATGGAATGCAGTCTGTATAGCAAATTTGACCTATTTTATTTTAAGGATTTTGTATTCTGTTACTTTTATGTTATTTTCTTTAACTTTACAGAATTCTAACACCTTTACTTTTATCTTGTATGACTACATGCATACCTGTATTTGGAAGGCATTATCTTCTAAATTAAAAAAAAACCCAAACAAAAACAAAATCATTATCTTTTTTCTATTTTAGAACCTAACTTTCAATTAACACCAGATAACCAGCATAGTGCTGTCGTGCCGTCGAACCCTGTGCGTCTATGCAGTGTTGAATTTTCCTTCCAGACTTACAGAATGAATGAAAAAGAACGTGTTTAATGCATGCAATAAAAACAATAGTACTTGAATATAGATGACTAAAGGTTTGTGCATGAATCAACTGGTTTGATTATTACCCTTTCCCCCCACCCACCGACTGAAGGTGAGGGAGATATAGCCATAGCGTTGTCCTTCCGTCGGTAGACGAGGTAGTTTCCGCAACACAGTTTGCTGTGATCTATTTGTTTTTTTTATCATTTATTCTCGTGTGGCTTACTCGCGGACAGAGGCAGATGTTAAGCTCCAAATGCCGTTTGGTTGAAGGTTGATCTTTGTGGTGAGAGCTGTAAAATACTGGGAATTTTTCATCCCATATGATAAAAATTTAAATTCTATATCATTGTGGCTGGTGATTTTATCGTATTTTTAAGACAGAGTTTGCGCGTGTTTAGATTCAGCTTGTGAACTAGTAAAAACGCCCCATGATATGGAATTTTCAGTATGTTTTGCCCATGACCTGTTTTGACAAACAAAGTTTCCTAAACCTACAGTTGCATGGAGATTAAAGTACATTAATTTGCGGTTTTCATTACGAAATCTGATTGGATGAACTTTTTAATTTCACCTTAAACATTTGGTACATAGTTTTGCTTTTTAAAACTGGGCCTTTGCTCTGAGTGCATGGTTTCGCATTCCAACGCTACTGTAATCACACCCAGCAAACACTCGTAGCATCTGGTACACACTGAATGCTTAAACCAAACTGATTTATGCCAACATTAGCAGTACAGGATTCATTGATAAATAACATACGACTCCATACGTCAAATACGAAAAAAAAAAAATATGAACCATGTGCAAAATAAGAGACTGTATAGTGGAACATTAAGACTAGAGTTTGATGTTGCTAGGTTCAAAGTCAAGGTTACTAAAAGTGAAAATGTAATGTTTTTTTATCTTTCTGCATGATAGGTCAAATGCACCATATCCTTAGGCAAGGGCAGCTTCTTTTAGGTCAAGGTCACAAGAGTCGGCATTGGAATTTTGTGAGGTTGGGTCAAATTTTCATGAAGTTTCATTGATAGTTTATTCCTGAGCAGATGCACAACCCTATTGATTCTTAGGTCCAGCGGTCAAAAGTCATGGTCTCGGGGACTAAAATTGTGTCTTATGTTCCAGATGATGTCTACTTTTCTCAAATTTTCGCTATCCAATGTTTATAAACTAATTGGTTGCATTTGAGGAAAGGCGCCCCCCCCCCCCGAGTATTCGATAGATGGGTCACTGAGTGTGAAAATGCAAATTTATGTTAATTTTACATTTGTATTAGCTACGGTCTGTTGGCAGATCTACCATTTGTCTGATTATTTTATTTAAATCCATGTATAAAAGAGTTAAATACTTACACAAGTTCTGAACTGGATCATAATACAAAATATTGCTCAAGAATATCATTTCATTGGACATACAAATTTCATGATTCTTCACATGAGACATGGCATTCGGAACATTGCGATCTCTTTCCAATGTGAGTAGAATAACTTAGCTCCCTGAGTGAGACTTGAAGCAAACATTTCCCTAGATGAAACAGTGCATGCGAGGTGGCACTTGTGGCGTTTTGTAATAAGTCAAAGCAATTTTCCCAGGAAATTGTATGCTTCAGGTTTGGAGAAGTACTTATAAGGCATTTTCTTGAAATAATGCTATCAATAGTATTTGTTTGATTAGATTTCTGTTAAAATTGTGAAGTCGGTTAGAAGTATCAGTAGTATGCAACAGAAAATGAATCCCTTTTCTCCAACATTCAAAGCATGCACTACGTTAACAAGCATGGAAATCAGACTAAAGCAAGCTGTTAGAAAGCATTGAGGTAACTGATGATAGTTCCTACAATCAATGTCTAATGCAGTCATATTATGGAAGTATAGACGAAAAAAATTTTTTTTTCTTCGGTGCAATTTGTAAGTTCTCAAATCAACTTTTCACTATTTGCTCTGTTTTCTCTCATCTCTCATCAAGCAGTTCAATACCCTGTACGTCTTTTAACTTTTATTGTTTGGTACTCAATGCTTATGCGTTTTCTTTCGAAGGCATTTTTTGCCTATACTCTTTTGGGTGCAATTCCTGATATATTCATTTTTAGGACTTTACTTTTAAATCTGCACCAAATAACCAGTATTGTACTGACTTGCCATTAGACCTTGCAACAGTACCACCACCACCACCAACTACTACTATTGCTACTACTATATTTCTTGATCGTCTGTGATGTCGTGGTATTTCATGTTCAGTACACGGGTCTGATCAGTGATCCTTATCTTCCTTAATAACTACGCAGTAATTTTCATCCCATTAGTTAATAATGAATTCAAGGGGCACCATTGAGGAGACATTTATTCAAAACCTGAAAAGCAACTTCTGTTGCATTCTATCAAGACCGAAAAAGATGATCTTGATAATAGGTAACAACTGTGTAATCTATGTTTTAGCGAAAGCATGTTCACCATGTTCACCTGGCCCATGTAAATAGTTTTACTTTTGTAATGAGTTTTACCTCATTAACTTACATATTTTTGCGTTGTTTGCGTACGCTGTTATGCTCTAGACGTTTCCTTCAACAATACTTTGAAATCACGTGTACCAATGGCATAGTATTTTTTAACTTTTATTGGAGGATTGGAAGAAAGTTCTTTACGAAAACAAACATGTGGCTGCAGTTCTGATCCATCTATCTGCAGTTTTGACTGTGACTTTCGTTACGTCCAATGCCTTTACTGAGCTGTCACAGTGTAAGCAGCTAACTAAGATGCAGGATGTTTTGAGTAACTGGACTGAAATTAATTCAAAAATGGGTTACACGGGGTCAATCCTCGAACCTTTACTTCGCAATGTTCTTTTTTTTCAATGATATTTCTTGTATTATTTTATTAATTATGATTTTCTACATAACTATGCTGATGACTATGCACTGTAATTTTCATCCCCGGACTTTGACACAATTCAAAATGAGTCCAACATTCTGACTGACTAGTTCACGGTAAACAGATCGCAAGCCAACACTTAAAAGGTTGTAAGCATTGGCTGAGTAAAAAGACATTCGATGTGAACATATACTTAATATAAGCAGTGTCGTCATAAAATGTGAAGAAATTGTCAAACTCTCTGGAATTTATAATGACAACCACCTGTAATTTGATACACGTGTAAAGGAAGGAAACATTGAAGACAATTAACTGTTTACAAACGTATTGTTCAAAAGTTAAGAAGACACATTAAATAAATAATTTTTACATACCTTTTTCCGTCAATATCTGTTCCGTTACCTGGTACATCGTCAGTAATAGGAAAACTACTAAACTTGATAAAAGACAAACAACAAGAACATTCTCTGAGACGTACATGACGATTACGCCTGAAGTTACCACAAACTCTTACTTAAGACAACAATGCCAACATTTAGTGCATAGACTTGGGTCAATGCCTCATGAGACTTTTCAGATTCTGAATAAGTTTGTTCTCCAATGTTTGGATGATCTGCCCTATCGTAAACACAATAAATGCAATTTTAAATATTAAAATATTTGTATGTCCCACAAATTAAAATCCAAATCTATGGCAAAAAACTTTTAGATTTCCATTATTCAAATCCTTATCCTGTGCTTTGTTATTGTTTCCAAAACACGAAATTAACTTTTAAAACTGCCTTTTTAAAAGTGTTTTCCTTGCTTATATTTTAACACATGTGATACATAATATGTATCTTGGAATTTGTACAATATACTATGCTTGTACGTGTTGCGAATCGTGTTGATTAAATGTCTTTTATTGTTTTTTTTGTTTGTTTTTTTTTTGTTTTTGTAATGTTGGTTACAAGCTCATTAGAGTTCTATTTGAATTGTTGCGTTAATGCAGACTATAAATAAAACATCTATTATCTTACCTTACAATTGGTCGGACCCTCTCATGCATTCGACGTTAAGAGCCTTCTCATGTGCACAAAAAAGAGTAAATGTAGATTCCCTTTTCTCCAGACCCCAAATTTCGCTTGCTTCATGAAAATAGCGTTGCTTCATTATAATCATAAAAATAAAGCCTTCTATCCTGGATAATCAATCATAACATCCGCGAAACGTTTGACTTCATCTTTAGGTATCACTTTCTTATGCCTCGTTTTCGGAGCACGGCAGCCTATTGTATCGCAAGTAAAATTAAAGAAAATTGTTACAGGGTAGGTAAATTGGCATATTTCTTTAGTTGCAAATAATATATAACTTTGAAAGTTTCACTGAATGTAGTCTATTGAGTGGTAATTATTTTGTTGATGTTTTGTTTTGTCTATTTTGCTGTAATTGAAACAAGGACATGTTCATTTAAGGGATCGTGCATATGAGATAAAATGGGGAGACGTAGAAAATTAATTATAAATTTTTCATCTTAGTTGTCATCATTTTCAATATTAAAAGAAAACAGTTAAGTTTTCTTCCATTCAATAAACATTCCTCTAAGTACAGAGAATATTATATCTTTTGGCGGTTATGTTTTCTTGAATTAGTTGAGTGTTTCTGTAACTTTTTTATATAAATTTTTTATTTGGAATTCCATGATTACATCATACTTTTAGTAAGAGTCAGTGATGTAAATGTTTCTTTTTTTTTACAGTACCACAAAATATTTCACAGAAGTAAATTTACATAGGTAAGCGAAATTAGGAACAGTCTATAACCAAATTAATTTCTTGTCCGTACATAGAAAAAACGAATGCTCCGCTACACGCTGTTACACTACTCAGAGGAGGACAGTAATGCACTAGTAACTGATGTATGTATTTATGCGGGGTATCTTTAGTGTTTTTGTGTAAAAGTATTTTTTCTTGTGACATTAGCATCGGAACTGTACGTCACAACTTTTGAATTCGGAGTTCGCAGTGCGTTTCTCCACTCCATGATGCATCTCACAACGATTAATGGTATTTACACTGCTTTTAAACGACTGTTTTATTTTAAACTAATGCGCACCACTTATGCAAGCGTGATTTAGTACTTCTAACCTTAGATTTATTATTTTAGTAACATGAAGACGATCAATTTGTGCTGCATAGAGGGACGTTGTAGATAGATATGAACCCGTAAGGTCATGCCTTATGTTGGCGTTGTCCCGTATTCTATATGAAGAGAACACATGTACCGATAAATTAGTCTTATCTTTCATCTTAACGGACTATCCCATATCCTACATACACACTTTGGAGAGTCCCCTTTCATGGAGTGCCAAGGCCTTTACAGCATGGGACAACGCATCGGTAAGTTCTTCATTCTAATCTGGATGGTGTATTTGAGCATATATGTAAGCTCTTTACGATGCTATGCACAACTGATTATTGCCTCTTTTTGGAGGACTAACACTATTCAATGCAGTGAATGACTAAGTTTTTGTCGTCATTCCCACGAGAATTTGAAATAAATAATAAAGCAAGCTATTGTGTTCCAAAATCGGTACATTGATGCTGACATGGTACAAAAAGGCGTTTGTCAACAATTCAAACATCATGTCAGCAATTTTTAATTGTTAAATTGTACATTTAGGTCTCAACTTGATCAGCATTACTTTTGTGTGATGTAGGAACAAACACAAGATATTCTCAGAACTACTTTTATTACATTTATCAAATCTATTAACTGAATGAAGGCCCCAACACCATCGGAACACAAAGGTGGCAGAGTATAAAATAAATGATGTACATCACAGGCATTCTGAAACTAACTGGACTGTAATAGGACTTTACCTTAGGTCTCGATGGTTTTAAAGATGTTGTTGTTGTTGTTGTTGTTGTGGGGCTTAACGTCATTATTCAGCACACGATAGGCTATACATGGCGGCCAGTATTAATGGTGGAGGAAGAAACCGTGAAATTCGCGGAAAGAACCGCTGACCCACGAGAAGCTACTGGCAAGCTTTCTCACATATCCACATTCGCCGAATCTTAGACTCGAAGGTTTTAAAGATGTCAAAACTCCAGTTATACATGGCTGTGCCTCATTAACTGATATTAGTTAGATGGCTAAAGATCAAATTTTCACACGAGTCAAACAAAGGGACACCTGATAATACCCGGATGTAAAACCTCATATTAAGGCACACGTGACAATTCTATGATATTATATTCTTATATCATACATTGTTGTAAGGATCGACGATTATGAGTGTTATATACATATTGTAATTACCTTTCATTATGTAGAAGTTCTTATATGAAAGTAAGTAATCATTCATATTTGAAAATGTTTGACGTAAATATCTAAGCATAGGAGGACATTCAGGAATCGTCAAAGAAGGAGGCGATCACACCCAAATTTGCGAATAAAATGGGCACCGCCGTTATCCTGTGGGCAGAAATATTCAGACATGGTTATCTATTTCTGACCTACTTTAAGCTGCTATTTGGAATCTCAGGCTAAATGTTTACTGTTTGAAACAGACAAAACTGGTAATAATGATAGACCCACAGCTGATGGCTACGAACACATGCACCATTGATCTATTAGTTTAGTTGGTATAGACAATACTGATCTGTTATTTCTGTCAGGTAAAGACAACATTGATCTGTTATTTGTCTAGTAAAGACAATATTGATAAGTTATTTCTGACTAGTAAAGACACTGTTGATATATTATTTCTGCCTAGTAAAGTCAATATTGATCTGTTATTTCTGTCTAGTAAAGACAATATTGATCTGTTATTTCTGCCTAGTAAAGACAATATTGATCTGTTATTTCTGTCTTGTAAAGACAATATTGATATGTTATTTCTGTCTAGTAAAGACAATATTGATATGATATTTCTGTATAGTAAAGACAATATTGATATATTATTTCTGTATAGTAAAGACAATATTGATCTGTTATTTCTGTCTGGTAAAGACAAATGTTGATCTGTTTTTTCTGCATATTATATATATGTTGAACAGTTATTTCTGTCTAGTAAAGATTGTTGATCTGTTATTTCCTTCTGGTAAAGACAATGTTAATCTGTTATTTCTCTCTGGTATAGACAATGTTGATTAGTTATTTCTGTCTCATATATGCAATGTTGATCAGTTATTCGCTTCTGGTATAGACGATACGTATGATTGTTTCTGCCTGATCAAGTGAATTCTGTGCAAGAAACGTCAAATTCCTTCTAGCTCTGTTGCATTTTGTTTTTATAAAAAAAACCCCTAAAATAACACCATTGTACAAAATAATAGGGTCACTTCCAGGTACTGGAGATTAAAAAAGACACTTATTTTACAAGCGGATAGGAATTGATATTTAAATAATAAACGAATTTCTTTCATCAATACCTTTCTCTCACTGATATTTGATTTTGACTTGTCTCTCTTTAATTTGCAGACACCTTTCAAGTAATACTACTTGCGGCGTTTCACATTACTTTCACGTGTAAGTACACACACGTACAAATATTTTAAAAAAAAATTAATTACAGTCTTCTTGCAGATGATGTCAGTTCATTTTTACAGCGATCACTGCTTTACCTAATTAAAGATGGAAACCAGAACAGATATCCGTACATTTGTCCGTTTTTAAGGATACGGTTAGATGTTATACACCCTTCAATAATAGTTACACTTTTAAGTATTATTTTCGAACATTTGTAAGGTTTCAATAAAAGAATGGTATTTCCAGCAAATGTACTCAACGCGGTGTCGTGTACTACACGAAATCAATTATTCGGTAATATATCCGAAGCCAAAATCTTTTCGTACTATCAAATTAGATTTATATGTATTGAAATCTCAAATAAAGCTATTAATATGCCAATAATGGTGCATTTTTAATGCTTACTAAATTTATATCGATTTAAAAAAATCAAATTAATCTTGAATAGCAACAAAATGCAGAACTAGTTAATTAAATAAATGAAATATTTAGTATATAATGTACTAAATTAAATTACACATATTTGTGTGTGTTTTATTCACTTCTTTCTAAAATATCTCTCCACAAGATGGTGGACCTTTATGCTTGGGATGCCATCACATATCTCTGCCACGAGACTGTACCAGGCTCATACGATGTGGAGATCACGAGGTACGATTTTTGTTCAGTGTTGCCATCAATGGTTTTCGTATATCCATCACTATGGCTGTCTTGAATATTGACAAGAAAGTAAACACTCGTAATAAGAGTTTGAAATATGTGTATGCATCGAGGTTAAGAAATGTATTATTTTAGCAACCAACTAAACATGATCAGGAAAACACGTTTACGTAAACGTTTAGACGATAAGCCCATGTATATCTGTGTATCTTTTTAGACCACACGACGATTTGTTATGAGTTCAGTTCCACATTCATCAATTTATTGTCTGTTAAATAACCAAATACCAGGAGAGAGAGAGAGAGAGAGAGAGAGAGAGAGAGAGAGATTCATAAAAGCCCGTTGGATTTGTTAGAGTGCATTCATGCATATAGATGAAAAGCTTCTCTTTAACTCTGAACCATATTTGGTATTTTCCAGGTGTGCTATGTTGAAGAAACTGTGTCACCCTCTGGGACGGTATGGTATAATTCCGGATGCATGTCGGTTACGGTAAGCTTTGTGCGTGTGTGTGTACGGGGGTGGGGGTGGTACGGAGAGAAAGAGATATGGATGTATGGACGATGCGATGAATGGATATTCCGGTACTTCTTTTTAATATATTTATCACAACTTGTTCGCATGAGCGATAGTGTTTAGTTAATCAAGTAGCCCGTCACGCAAGCCACAATGTGATCTAAAATCGTGTGTTAAGACAGACGGTTTTTAGTAGACCAAGTCAGTCGCATTCCTATACCTCAGAGCTCAAGGTGTTTTGATTGTTGATGCTAGTTTGTTCTGAAGTTCATCTATTTTTGGAATTTAATAATTTATTCTCGAGAAAACTACACAAGTGCTCTTTCTTTATATAAAAGTTCTGGGAAAAAGACATCAGTGGAAATTTATTCCGGAATTCTAAACAGGAACATTATAAATTGTTATTCAATGAGGAATTCTTGCCATCAGTAAAACGACCTCATCTGACGTCATCGCCTTCCATATTAGAATTTCATCGAGATTTGAACCTGGATTCAATTAGAACTGTTTAGTGATAGGACTTATATTTTTCAATTCTAGGATTAATTTTTGGATTATATTCACAAACCGTAAGTCCTATTTCCTATTTTTAGATTGTTTTTTAGGGAAAAAATTATTTTGTTAAAATTTATAAAGCTTGTTGACTTCACTCTTTTGTTTTGTTACTTTTGTACGAGCCTACACGTAACAGAAGAAAATTGGGTTGCTCGTCCTTGGGATATATGAATTTTGGCTAAAATATTTCAGAAAATTGTTTCTTGATATTTAAATTCCCCTAGTTTTTAAATTCCAAGTACATATTTACATTTTGTTTGAAATCTTTAGTGAAAACAACAGGCTTTCATTCACAATGTCATCAAAAGTGGAGACTTTTCTTTCTAGTCCTACTCAAGAGCAGTTGGATAGTTTGAAAAAAGATGAATTGCTTGAACTTGCCAGAAAATATGATCTTTCTGAAGCAAAATCTTCCTTAACGAAACAAGAAATTAAAAACATTTTGATTCAGTATTTGACAGAGAAGAATGTTTTTGATAAAAGTGTTTTGGGTTCGGTCAGTAAGTCTGTATCAAACTCTGACATAAAAGTAACGGAATTAAAAATGAAATACAAGATGGAATTAGAGTTATGGAACCTCGAGCTTCAGAAAGAGGAAAGAGAGAAAGAGAAACAATTGCAGTTGCAATTTGAAAAGAAGCGATTGCAATTGCAATTTGAAGAGAGAGAGAGAGAGAGAGAGAGAGAGAGAGAGAGAGAGAGAGAGAGAGAGAGAATGATAAACTAATGAAAATGCAATTTGAAGAGGAGAGAGAGACAGGAGAGGGAGAAAGAAAACAAA
>JAECUM010008316.1:0-111236 GCA_016617855.1 Megalonaias nervosa | reverse complement strand
GAAATGAATATCCACGACGGACTGGCTGAATAAGTCCAGGTCTTCCAACAAAAAATCAAAAACTCGGGTAATTCGTTATAAATGACGAGAGAGATCTGCAATTCCATGTCGACGTTCCGATCTCACCCTATGAACGACATCAGTGTTTGATACGCGACTTGACTGTGTTGCAAATTAAGTATGATTTCTTTAGATGGTTCTTGATGACCGTTTAGTGATATCTCTGACACGTAAAGTTTATCAAACATCATTGGGTTGAGCTCCCGACTATTCAGCCGTTCGACAATGTTTTTGAACGACACCAGTACTTGTCAAGGTGCAACAACCCCCTGCTGGGAACAGATCTGTCATATAAAATGACCCAACACAGTGCTAATAAATGAGTCAGTGGCCATTGCCAGCCACGACAACGTATACTGACCTCACACTCAATATGAATTATTACAACCTGTTCTTCTGCTAGCGTTGATGTCATCGTGAGCATCGACAGAGATGGCGATGGCACAACCTCTCCGCTGTCTATCTCACCCGAGCACCACAAACCTTGACTGTCATAACCGCGCAGATGTAACATACCTGTGTGTTTGGCGCCAAAGATAACGTTTCAGATGCCTTTGTAAAATCAGAAAAAGGAACCGCGTATGAGATTCTCGGCGCACAAGAGAGCATTTATCGACGAGTAGAAAATCCCAGATTGTAATTCAGTTTGTTCTCATGCAGAACTCAAACACATCATCTCGTAGCTGCATCAACCGCGGCATCTCGTCGAATTGTGAGTTTAAGATACGGGTTCTCATCTACGATTATCCGTGATATACTTGGCGAACAACAATGACGGGCCTGCAATTCAGGAATAATCATCGCTGTATTGTGCCAGTCCATGCATCGCCGTGGAAACGTCAACGTTTTCGAAGAATGCTTAGATCTCTTTTCTATCAATGACATATCCGCGCCGCTGAAGAACGCCATAATTAAGTTGTTTACAAAACGATTCCTGGTCACGCGTTGGTATTCAGCAGATGGGTTACCTCTGAGCACTAGCGCGTCTGTGTCTAACGCTGCATGAGATACACGTTTGAACAATGTTATTAAACTCGTGCATATGTTCGTCTAACTTAAGGCACTTGTGCCCACGGTGTTAATGATAAAAAGTCTAATTTAAGGCATTTGTGCCCACAGCGTTAACGATACACCAAGTCAGCAATTTAATTTACGGTAATGTTGTCAATCGCAGTCATCATTGGCTCTGTTGATGCTGGGTCTTCAGGCAAAAAGTTGCTATACTGCATTGTCTGCTATTTTTTTTCACCACTGCGACCATGCTAGCAGTACCCAATAACTGATCGCTAGCAACAAAGTTACCCCTGAACTTTCCTCGCGCAGAACATAGTTCAAAATTCAGCAGTGTCCGAATTGCTAAAATTGCTTTAACGGCCAGGTCTTCGTCGGTCCCGAGTGCCTTTTCCTTCACCACATCAATGACACACATACCCCGTTGTTTTGATCGATGGAATACATTTTAGGCTACTGTTCTAGATAGACCCGCGACGTCAACGAGACCATTGCCGTAAATGGCGCAGTATACATACAGGCACGAATTTATTACTTGTACTGGTCTACTTGCGTATGGAAGCACAATCGTCATTGTTTATTAACCTGTTGCTGATAAGTAATTGCCGGTATATATTGCGGGAAGTTTAAGCTACTACATTAAGTCGTGTGGTGTCGAATGTTTCGATTGATCGTAAGTTTTACCCCACGCAAATCAAATAGGTGTCCGCCTTGGTCGATCAACATAAATCTCAAGCGAGTCATCCTGATGTTCTTACAATGCAGATAACGCTTAGCTGGCGCCACCGTTACATGATCACCCAGTGACACATTTGGGGCACAGCTGTATAAAATATATCCTTGTACGGTTTGACCTCTCAGTGGTGAATTATAACTGCCCTTGATGGCGTCACATGTGAGATTAAACGTTATCGTCGATGTGCTATTGACTATACCGGACGTGACTTGACGTCCGTCGGCGTCGGAAGAATTATTGTGAGTTAGTATTTTACCTTCAACGATACATACGCGTCTGGAGAACTAGAAGGCGGAACAAGGAAATTCATTTATTCCATCTGGAGTTTTATCACGCACAGCATTTTACACTCACGTAACCCGTCGCAACAACGCACATGCAATATATTATTTTGCAAGGAGGCCGAATGTACCAGCTCGCCACCGTGGGTCTGCCCGCGTTAAATTTCGAGTGATATCCTGGGACATGCAATCGCCACCTGCATGGGCATAAACACTGGCTAATTAGCCATTCAGTAGCGCCTTGACTCAATAGTGACCTGGATCGCGTTTTGGTCTGGGGACATTTGATCCGATCAAAAACCACTCTGGACATATGCAATACATATTCGACGCTTGATAACGACTGGTGAGGTTTGACCATGCGATGCGATCATCGATGATCCAGACGTGTTTTCGATGCGATATTGTCAATCATTGTGTGTTGTTGATGGTTATCGCGTAATCGAGACACCAGTGGGACATTTTAGCGCGGGACAGTTTATTCTTCCGAATTACCCTCCGCCACTGCGTTTGAATATTCCCACAATCACAGTTAAGAACCTGCTGGATCCACCTAAAACGCAAGTGTCTCAAAATTGTTAATGGGCGCCGCCAACGACTAAACATAACAAAAGCAAACCCTGCGTTAGCGGTGGAAAGGTGATGGCCTCTTGGTTGCTGCTTCCACTTTTGGACCATCATGCATGAACTCTTTGCTTAGCAGCATGATCTATATACCTGGACTAAAGGTTTTAAGTGTATATCCTGCGAGGAGCATGCCAACTGTATCATGCATATGCAGGGTGATGGTGATAGAGATCATAATGTCATCAGAGATAATGGAGATCACAAAACGTGGTGATCAATCAATACAAATCAGTGTTACAAAAGATGCTGTGCCAAATAGGCTCTAAATATTTCGCTATTAAATACTCGTTCCCAAATGAACTAACCTTAATAAACGTCCAGAGAGAAAGACTCAGTGCGAAAATGATAATTTCACATCTGACACTCCAACGAGCTGGAAATGACATTTAGTGACTTTTAACTCATTAGGTTTGCTTTTCCAGAGTAAAAGACTGACGTTTCGTAACACAATCTGAATGATACTTTATGCGATAGAACCAACTGCATCAGAAGCTATTTTTGAAGGTTCAACGTAACTGTAACGCCTTATTTGTGATTTATACCGCTAAATCAGCTCACTTGTAAGTCCATTACATTTCTGTCACTAGCGTCTTTTGATAGGTATGCTCAGTCTTGATAACCTAATGTATTTACTGGTATTGGAGATAAATGGTCACTTACCCCAGTCCCATATACACTTTCATGTACCCCTCATGCTTCTTTCACCAATTCTGAAGTGAACATGTCATCTAGTGTCTGACTGTATTTACATGACAGGTGTCCACATAATAAGATTGAATTTTAAATTGAGACACACGGATAATAAGTACAAGCTCTGTTAACTTGTCTAATTTCTATTTCACTTAATTTTAGTAAAATATCAGATATAGTTAGCACTAAGCATCCTAGTGCAAGGTCCAGGTACCTGCATGTAGTAAGCATCATTGTGGAAGGACGAGGGGTCTGCATGCATCATGTCAGATAAAAATCCACACAATGAGATACATTACTGTGCAATTGTTGACATGTATTTCTTTGTTTGTTCTTAAAGATATTGGTGTCGCTCCAAAACTCTCTACATTACGTCTGGTTATTTTATTACTCATTTATTTTCAAGACAAACCACCCGCCAATGAAACTGTTTAATGCTACCTTAAGAGGTTGCGACGTATCTCAGAAATATTCCTTCTTCCTGCTAAACAGTTTATAACATGGAAACAAATCTTCTTGTGTCTATACTCATCCTAACAATCGGTTGAGTAGTAAGAAAACTTTTACGGTATTTCCAACTTTATTTTTCTGTTGAATTTAAGCCTGAGTTAGAGTGTCTTTCTTTTTAGTTACTATTACACCACTGCTACAAACCACTTGACGCCCTATGCCAGTAGCTTCTCGTGGGTCGGTGGTTCTTTCTGGGGTTTTCCAGGGTTCTTCCTCCACCAGTTATACTGGCCGCCATGTATAGCCTATCTTGTGCTGAAAAATGGCGTTAAACCCCACAACAACAACAACAACTTGACGCCCTATGTATTTTAAAGCAGTTTTGAGATAAAAAAAATATTGATTAGATTTTAGTTCCAGTGTGTTGTTTATCTCATCGTGACAAAAGAATCTGATACTTATCTCCTGAAAGCATCTCAAAATAACATGTTTATTCACATACTTTTTCATATTTTCACAGACTGAAAAAAAAATTTGTTTAATTGCCACTTTTTCTTCTAATATGGACTATTAAGCCTACAATTTTCGCTAATCAGAATGCTCAGCTCTACATGATTGAACTAAAGTCTTTCAGTGTAGGTCCTATGAAGAACGTGACAATATACATCATGTATAAGCTGGAGATAGTCAGGTAGAGATCGTGACGTCATCAAAGATAATGGAGATCTCAGGACTTTATGATCAATATATGCATGACATTGTTACAAAAGATGCTATGGCAGGCAGATTCCAGCCATTTCAGTATTTTATATTCATTCTCAAAACTAAATGACAGTATCTGGTCCGAGTTGGATGTACCCGTCATTCCTCGTCCACCCATTCTGAAATCAACATGCATTCTAGTATAAAGCTCTTTTCACCTGACAGGAGTCCGCAGAGACCAGTATAATCAAAAGTGAGATCTACATATTATAAGAATAGGCAATAATAACGGTTCATTTTCTGGTGAAATCCTCAATTCCCGTTCCACTCATGTTTATTAGCCTATCAGATAAAGTTAGCACTGAACATTACCGCGCATTTTCCAGAGGCCAAAATGCACTGTCAGATAACAATCCGCCACGAGAAATCAGTTACAATGCAATCAAAGAAATGTATTTATCTGTAAGCTGGGAAAAGACTGAAACTGTCTAAATGAAATTTTTACATTTTAAGGACTCTATGGTTTTTAAAAAATAACAGAAAGACCCGAAAACATCAACAAATAAATTCATTTCTCTCAGTTCCAAAGTGAAAATTTCAGTATTGTGAATCAAATCAGTCAACGAATTAGTGGAGACCATAATGAGTCGGAAGTTCTATAGCAACAATTATTTTTCTACACAATTGTTTTACTTTAATATTTTTCTTTATATTATTAATTTTTGATATTACGGTTGTGGCCTGTAATGTTCTATGAGAAAAAAGTTATAACGAAACCCCCGATTTAAATGTTACTTAGAGTATATCAGAGTAATTTAAATAAAGCAAATTTGACAATAAATATGGACAACCGAATCGTAGCTGTCTTTCACTAAACTGATTCTAATTAAAATAAAAGAGTATTTGATGATCAAAATTAAAATTACCGTTTCTAGTTTAAACGTTTCATGGAATTCAAAGTTACATCAAGATGAAGGCGGAGTATACTTTATTGAAAGAGATAATCTCTGAGGCATAACCCATTTCCATACAAATTATTATTAGGTTGGTGGATAATGTATAATGTTTGCAAAAGAAAGATGTTTGGTATATCTGCTTAAGTGCATTGATCGATAGCATATTGAAATTATTTTGTAACAGTGATTGGTCAGAGCACACGATAATTAGGAAAATATATCAACGAATTTCTGTTTCATGGTAGTAGTGGCAAAGTGCAATGCAGTAGGGTGTGATATGTTCGTGCGCTTGAAAATCAGGACACATCTTTGTTATCTCAAACTGAATTGTATATTATCTCGTCTTACAGGATACTATATTATGTGTAATGCAAATAGTTTTGTATGTTGAACAAAACCGACATGTACGGCCGATATTTTTTGAACACAGAAAGATTCGTACATGGTCAACTCATTGGATAAAAGTGCGTACAACCTGAAGTACGTTGTTTCATAAGTGCTGTTGTACAAACTGCTAGAAAACGAGTAAACCGTCCTTCAAGCAGAATTTGTATACACATTTATACACATATGAAACCACAATCAAAATCTTAAAGGCAGCCACTTATGTAATGCAAATAAACTGAGAGCGTAAAAAGACTGTATCAGGTACCATATGACCCTGTGACCAGTCATACCATTTGCACAAAATGTCGGCAGTAGAGTTAGATTTTCATCAAAGTGCTCTTATAATTTGGGATGCAGCTGCTTAGATATTGGGAACAACTTTGAAAATTTAAAGAATTTTAGAGAACAATGTATCATCCAACAATAACTCTCCGTTTTAGGATGCAGGTTTTAGCATCAACGTTTAGATTTGGGCAAACACGTTAGTCTGGTCAAATGCATGCTGTTCTCCAGAACATCGTCTTCTAGCACTTTGTCTGGGGTGAACGATAAAATCAAATCCGATATAAACACCTAGTCGAAATCTCTGGACTTTTTTGCCCGCCTTCACCAAGACCAACACAGTTTACATAAGAAATATACAAGATAAAGTTTCAAGGTTTACTAGTGAATAAACAGCATCTGCCAGCAATAAACAATATACCACATTTTGTACCCAATAGTAGTTACTTCTTTATTAACCTGGCATATTGGAACGGTGTACAACAACTAACATAGTACATGTATTATCATTTTATGTAGACAAGGTATATGCAGTGTTACTAATGTTATAAGTAGACTAGGGTTAAAAGGTCAGAAAAATATATACCTAAGTCCATTCATCAGTTCTTTTTCCCACTGATTTTTAAATCAAAATGTCCTCTAGTTTGGGATTTTCTTTTTGCTACGTTCCACATAAATCTGGTTATTCCATTTTCGCTATAATTAGTAACACGGTTTTTGTAAACAATGGGACAGTACTCTTCCCTGAGTGTTACTGGCTGGTTATATGGGGTGCAAGAGACAGCTTTTATGTCTACATTTATTGCCGCATCCACCTAACTAACATAACAAAACATAACAAATAAAATATATAAGTGAGGTCAAAATGGTCCATATTTGTGGAGAGTCATATTAAAACAAAGCATACGAATATTATTCACTTGACCTGGTAAGTCAATGGCAATAGCAAAAGGAAGTTTGTGCAGCCCAACCTTAAATTTATACTGCATTTTATTTTTGCCACCACTTGGTGCTCACAGTGCAAAGACAAGCATCTTTCTCATGGTGATAATTCTGAGAAACATTGTGTACTAAACAGTTGGATATTCTACAACTTGAACCCGCATGTCTACTGCTGTGGGTGGCTAGCTTTTCTTCCTGGCCAACTCTTTGTATTTCGCCGTCTACTTACTGCAAAGTAACTAGGTAAGGTATTAATGCCTCACGTCACTTTAAGAACAAGACACGCCAGAAACATCTAATTCAAAAATATTTCCATATCTTTAATTATTAAGCAACAATGTCTGAAAAAATCACACTATAGTCTTAAGTTAAGAAATTAGACTGGGGCTAGTTTACGAAACTATTCCCAGCCACCATAACCATTTTGGTCAAAATTGTATTATTGCTATGTCACTCCTAAAGAAACAGAATATACTGTAAACAAGAATAAAAAGGGGGGTTGGGTAAATTCTGATGGATGCAACATTCATTTTTTTTATTTTTTTTTTTTTCTAATGTTAAACGAGAGGCGACTCACCTTCATGGACAACTGGCAACTAAACCTGGGAAATCAAAATTTACACCGTAGCTAAACTATTGGAGTGGAAAGAAAAGTTGGGAGCACATCTACGAACTGCAAATAAGAACAAGAATAATCTGAATAAGGTTGTTAAACTGATTTCTCCCCCTACATTTACCGTACATGAATCTCAGTTTGCACGCTCTAATTCTATTCCTTAAAAAAATCCGCTCAAAATCTTTGTCACTATTTCTTAAATAATATGATGCTCTCTGATAGATCTACCACACGCTACATAATTACTTAACTAGTTTATTTTGTCTGGTATAATTTGCTGTAAAATTGTAAAAAAAAAAAAAAAAAAGAAGTATAAATGATCCAAGTGAGTTCTCCTCTACCACTGCACTCAACTATACTGCCAACCACTCACCCTTAAATCACAGGAAAATGAAGACAGATAGATGTAGAGAAACGTAAGACTGAGAGAAGAATAACAGGGAACAAACCGAGAGGCCACAGGTTCCACTTATAACACCATCTTCTCAATGTATGAACAATTCAACAAGACCTTCCTACTCCACGATGGGGTTCCCAAGCAATACAGAAGCTCAAGGAAAAAGAAGCATCATGGAGATCAAAATGTCTGGAACAAAAAACAAAAGAGAAAGAACAAAAAAAAGGAGATTTTGTTCAGGGATTTCCTAAAGGACAATAAATACAAAAACAACCAGAGAAATTATTTTTTGGCAGACGAGAAATTTTTGCTGCCAAATAAAGCAAAGAGAATTGCAAGGAAGCATATATCTATCTATCTATATATATATATATATATATATATATATATATATATATATATATATATATATATATATATATATATATATATATATATATATATATATATATATATATATATATATATATATATATATATATGGAGAGAGACAGTGAAAATGGAACCTTCATTAAAGAGGATTTAACCAAAACTATGTATAACCAAATTTAAAAATAAAATGAGAGAACTTAAGAAAAAGAATAGAATCTATTCTTCTTGGACAAGGGATTGAAATATTTCATTCATAGAAGCAGAAGGAGGTGAGATCATTCATGTAAAGTCAGAATCAGATATTCAAGTATCTTCCTAATTCAAATTAATTAGTTAATTAAAGAATGTAATCTCCAATTTGCAATTTGAACACACGAGTGAAATATTTTCAACGATTATGTACACTTTGCAAGCATTGTGAGCTTCTTACTTAATCTCCACAGTCGCATAGTCGAATCTGCACGTACAGCCAATTGTGTTTAACTTTGATTGATTGATTGATTTTGATCAGCTCTTAGCTCTGTTCGCACAGTGCTAATAATATAGCAGTTTGGGTAATGTTCTATTTTCAAATGACAAAAATGTCATTAAACTCAATTAATGTTACATGTGCAATTAACAGCAACGGGTAAATGTGTATGTGTAAATGTACGTATAAGTATATATGTATGTTGAGCAACGGGTGTATGTGTGTATGTACGTACAAGTATATATGTATGTTTATATGTATGCATATACGTATGTGTATGTGCATGAATGCTTGTGCGTATGGGCCCGCGTGTATACATGCACGCGTGTCTCTTTACAGTTACCTTATCTTTGTAGTCACTGGAATGCAATGAGAGGTCTAATCTTAAGGTGTTTACATTATGATTTCATATCGAAACCGAACTCCATATTTAGCTGATATGTATTAATATCATTTTTATATAGTTTAATATTGTACCAAGTATTTGTTTCAACTTTAAAATCACTACATCATTTCCTCAGTTGTATGCCAAAGCAACCAGCAAATTATCTTAATCTCGAGAAACTAGCAAGCATGGCCTCATTTACTGTTTTCTTGATCTTTTTCAAAGTTATTCTTTTCTCTCCCTCTATATACAATGTCAGTAAGACCTTGTTGTACAATCAGACTCTTATATACGATTTTACCATATCTTGTCTTCACTGAGAATAACCCAAATGGAGAACAGCTACAACATAATAAATTTCCTAGTAATAATGGATAACTCCCTAGCGCAGTATGGAATATCCATCGGGGTATTTAACAATTGTTCATTGTTTTGTGGTGAAGCCATGCAAATCAATATCACAAATACGTCTGGAAACATTTTATAAGCGGTTAGATGCAAATCTTGTATTGCCACTTACCAAGAACAGTCCATTCGTTCTAATGATTTCACTTTTACTAAGTCTTTATGGGAACAGTGAATCAAATCTGGGACCTATCGAGGGTAATGAAATTTCTTTGCTTCATTTAAATATTAGGAGCATCCAACAAAAACTTGATTACCTAGAAAGTATAGCTGAGGAATTTTTAGTGTTATGCTTTGGTGAAACACATTTATATTCTAGTATCCACATGGATTGTTTAAAACTTGCTGGTTTTAAAGAACCTTTGAGAAAATACAGAAACTGTAACGGAGACGGCGTCATGGTATACGTTTCTGATAAGCTACTTTGCAAACGTCTGAACGATGGGAACTTTGGCTCTCACGACATTGAACTGACGTGAATTGAGATTACGCTACCCTAACATAAATTAGCCCTAGGGGTAGGTTGCAGATCAAACTGCTCTCCAGCCAGTTTCTGGGAGAGTGTTGAATCTTCAACTGATATCGTCAATGACACATGTAATGACATTATTATTATAGGAACTATAACAATGAATTACTTTTACCTTCTGCTTCTGCAAATTTAGTTAATTTAATGGCAAGATATAGTCTAAGAAATGTAATATCAAATCCTACACGAGTTACTTCTACTACCAAAAAACCTTGCCTGTTCCAGTTTTTGTAAGTAGTGATACAAATATAATTCACACAGACGTCTTAAAAATTATTAGAGAATTTGTGATTATGGTACTCCTAATACAGCAATCAGAGCCATGTCTGGATTTACAGCAAATCTGATTTTAGCAAATTAAACACTCTGATAACAGGAACTAACTGGCAGATCTATTGCTAACACCAAGGGATATTGATGTTGTAATAATATATACACAACCAAACTATTAGAATTCTCAGCTTTGTGTATTCCTTGTAAAACTGCAACAATTCAACCAGCCGATAAACCGTGGTTTGATTGGCAATTAAGATAAATGATAAAGAAAAGGGACAGAGCAAGCAACATTTGCCACCAGTCGTGGTGGACCAATAGACTGGAACAAATTTAAACAAATCAGGAATAAAGTAAACAATATGAAAAAGTGTGCTATAATGCAATATATTGATAATATTGATGCACGTTTTATCAGATTCTGACAAAAATACTCCTTAGACATTTGGAAAATTGCTAAAATTACTAAATTCCTTTCAGAAGAGATAAATCCTTAAAATAAAAGGAAACTTGCGCACATTATTCCCATTCCCCAAAAAGGTGATCCACATGAGGTTGCCAATTACAGAATGATCTCTCTACTTAGCTGTGTTGCCAAAATCTTTGAAAGATGCATTTTTAAGCAAGTGTATAATTACTTTCATAAAAACCGTCTTTTTATAAGTATCAATCAGGATTCCTTCCTGGTCACACCACTGTTTTTCAACTTATTGAAATGTATCATAGTATAAGCAACTCATTAGAACAATCTCAAAATTCTTGTATTCCGTTCTGTGATCTATCAAAAGCCTTTGTTCATGTTTGACACAAAGTTTTATTATTTAAATTGAACGAATACGGAGTTTCATGTAATCGGATAAAATGGTTTGAAAGTTATTTAAGTAATGGAAAACAAATGCTCATTTTTCATGATACTTATTCAAGGGAAGTTATTAAAAATGCTGGTGTGTCACAAGGATCCGTGCATGGGCCACTCATGTTTCTAATTTATGTAAACGACATTGCCGATGTTATGAGGTCCCTCACTCGACGTTTTGCAGATGACTCATCTCTTCATTTTTCATCCCCTTACTGTGCTCAAATAGAGCTTGTTATAAATAATGATCTAATATATTGCGTAACTGGTTCAAACAATGGCTTTTAAAGTTTAATCCAGAATTAAAAACAGTGGCCATGTTTTTCACGAACAAAAACGTAACAAATAATCCTGAAATTATTGTTGACAATATCGAACTTAAATATGTGGATTCTCATTGCCATCTAGGATTATTACTTTCGTCAAATACCAAATGGACTTGCCACACTGATAGATTTTAAAAACACGATCATCTCAAACAGCCAATCTTCAAAAACTAAAATACAAACTTAGCAGGCAAATTTTAACAAATTTGTATATAATACATATCAGGCTCATTTTGGGATATGCAAGTGTGGTCTGGAACGGATGCTCATTGATCGATTCAGAAAAATTGGAAAAACTACGGCTTGATTCAGCAATAATAGTTACAGGACTTCCAATATACGCTCGTAGGCAGTCTATGTACTTTTGTAACAGGGTGGGAAAGTCTGCAGTGTAGAAGAAAAAGACAAATATTATTAACACTCTACAACATTAAAACGAGCCACACTCCAGACTATCTCATAAAATTAATCCATTCCCGTGTCCGTACAAACAAAGTATAACCTTCAACGTTCAAATAATATGGTCAATTGCAATTTCAGGCTAAATTCTACCAATTCATCTTTTATTCCTCAACAGTATCCTTGTGGAACAATCTAGAACAGGATACTCATTGTAGCATGTATTTCAGTACTTTGAAAAGTGTTTATGTCCCTTGGTTAAGAAAGTATTTGGTGAACATACATAAACGCATATAATATTGACAAATCAAATGTCAGGGTATAATGAAATGGATATTGATAAACACAGAAAACATATGAAGTGTTAACATGCAGACCACAAGTCCAATGTTCGTTTATGAAATCAGTTAACAGGATTTCTACTGCAGGTTAAAGTCAGATTTCATTGGACAACTACATCTATCATTACAAAATAATAAAATATTGAAAATAGCAGATTATTATTGATATATTTTAATAATATTTCACAAAATATAACATAATTTTTGTTTAAATGCACCAACAACACAATATAAATATGTTTATAGTATTCAAAATGGTGGTATTTAAGTACCTTTGAGTACAAGAAAAAACATTCAGATTAACCATTTTTCTTCCTGCAGGACAAAATTATGACGCCGATGTATGAAGGTGCAGTAATTTATGGAAGAAAATAATCAAAATTTTAAAAAAATCCCCCAAAAGAAGAAACCCCCAATTTAGCAGGACTTCCTTGGCTATTTCTGCATTTGGATTGACTGTACAATGGGCCAAGATGATACAAATGAAAAAAAAAAAAAAAAAAAAAAAAAAAAAAAAAAAAATTCTATTTCTGTCAAACTTGTTTCATAAATAGCCAAGTTGTTAAAATCAGAACTCTCAGCAAACATTCAAGATATGTAGGATTTCAATAAAACTTGTAAATGCAGGCCCACTCTTATTTTCGGGGGGGGGGGGGGCGGGGGCGGTTGTGTGCTCTGCATATATTATAAACTTCTGAGAGTGTGTGTGTGATATGGATTTTAACGTAGCTTTAAAAATTTTTCAGTCATATCGCTACGATGTCTGCAGTGTGGCAGTTTATAGTGATGTCTTGCACTTGGGCATCATGCCGCAGACATGTAGCATGATGTCCCACCCAGTCACATTATCCTGACACCAGTCCGACCAGTCCTAACACTAACCTCTTAATGCTGAGCACCTAGCGAGGCAGCTGTTAGTACCATTTTTGTAAAGTCTTTGGTATGACTCAACTTAGAGAGTGATAGGTGTAAGGTGAAGTTGTTTGCGTTTACAACATGCACAATGGAGAGAATGTTGGCATACCTCTATGTAACTTTCATATAGTTTGGCTGAAATGTCTTTTGATACTGTATTGTGAAAATTGTACATTATCTAAGCACATAGCTAACCAAAATGACTGATCCGATGTACTCGAAAAATCAGCATGAATTAGTCTAAAGAACACTATTTTTAGCAGTTATTAAGACCTCGACGCTGATATTAAAATAGAGAAACATAATTTTGCCAGACTAGAAAACTGGGAAAATTCTTCTTTTTTTAAAAAATTAAAAACAAATATGCAAAATACGAAACTGTTGAGCGCCACCTTCAAAGA
This sequence comes from Megalonaias nervosa, assembly GCA_016617855.1. Taxonomy (NCBI): domain Eukaryota; kingdom Metazoa; phylum Mollusca; class Bivalvia; order Unionida; family Unionidae; genus Megalonaias; species Megalonaias nervosa. The sequence continues at coordinate 97,428 of JAECUM010008316.1, read as the reverse complement.
AAAGGCTGAGGATGCTCCGATTGTAAACGCTTACACTTCACTTCCGGGCACTATAAATAAATGGTTGAGTGAATATTTGACTCTCAAACAATATGGAATAGCGTGAAACGTAGCACCACGACGTAAATACAGAACTATTGAAGGGAGATTAGGTAAACAATTTCGTTATACAAAAACAAACTTATCTAACAAGTAAGGCACAATATCAACCAGGTTAACTTTTAAACGCAATTGGCTGCCGAGATAGTAAATTCAATCATATGGACTAGTCCTACATGTAAGACCTCGACGCTGATATTTATCAAAGGTGCTTGACGCAAGCTTGATGTTGAGAAAAAAACAAAACAATAATCTAAAGGGAAAATAAATCATACAGTGACAAAAATACCTCAGATTACCCCTATGACCCGTTTTGACATAGGACCCCGTCTATCATACTATCTTTTATATAGGATGATACTAGACAGGGTCCTGCGTCAAGACGGGTCTTGGGTAATCTGAGTTATTTTTGTCGCTCTGTATGATTTTTTACCTTCACATTATTGTTTTTTTCTCAACATCAAGCTCGCGTCGAACACCTGTGATATTTATGTTGTGGGCGTTTTACATGTGATACGTCTTACATTGTAGGACAAATGGACGACAGACACCGAGATTGTGATACTGTCACGTTTGTTTATCAACATGTGACAACATTGTGACCAAGTTAATATTTCTTGTTAAAACTCTAGTTTCATTTAGATTTGAGAGCATTGGAGGTTTACTTGTGTATATTGTAAGTATTCAAATCTGAACCACGATTGAGTTGGTATAACTGCAGGTCATGTAAATTTTCTTTGTTTTTGTTTTGTACAATGGTCGTGCTAGTTCCGTTGGTGGAATATATTGTATCTTTGTCAGTTTTTATGCATGAATATCTGTATCAGCATTTAGAGTAAGAGAGAGAGAGAGAGAGAGAGAGTATGTTGTTGCACTACAATAGAGGAGAGAGAGTTATTGCACTACAGTTAGTACAACTCAGCCATATGTTTGAACAATTTTACATGTTTTACCATTATCATTTATGTTATAAACATTTTAATAAATGTGAACATCATTACCTTTATTATATTATTATACTTGATACATCTATTTGGAAAGGTTTATTTTGCTGTAGTTTTTTTGCAATTATTTTTTTTTACACTGCTAGAAACATCCTTTGAATTAACACCATACAGACCATTCTTAATGAGATCCTCATGAATATTAATGTATCGCGAAAATGAGGCTAAGCTAGGCAGATCAGGACTATACTGCATATAATATATTATGTAGATTCCTTTTGCGAGAGAATATATTATATTGATCACAACTGTAATGGATGTAATGTATTTTATAGAGATTGTTTCCTTTTGCATAAGAATATTTTATATTATAGAATTACCACTGTATATATTATAATGACGAAAACTTACTTGATATGTCCATTCTCTTAAACGTAAGTTGATTTACGTCCTATCTTGAGTGTCCTTTTCCTCTACAGCACACAAAATACAAGTTAACGATAGAGAAAAGAAACTATTTAAAGCATGAATTTTGTTTCTGATTAGGTATGGTTTAAATGTACAGCTATGATCAATCAATACTGTGGTCAAAACACGCGGTCAGAATAAAACATTTACAAAATGTGCATAGTGACACAAACTGCCCTTTTAACCAACCACGCCCCCCAAACCAGTAGAGACTTTGTGGTGTGCTTTAAATAGTTTTGGGTACATGTCGGTATGCTTGCATTTTAATTTGTATCAGAAGTGCACAACCTGGTTGTTGTTATGGTGCTTGCTGCTTTTAGTGCCTGGGGGTGGGAGGGACTGGGTTTTTCCTTTTAAATGACATATTTTTTCTTTTCTGAATCATTTGTCAACTGACAATATGGATATACGATTTTATTCATACAAACACATTTTTTTGTTTCAATAACAGACTGGCAGTTATATATTTACCCACAAAACAGCAGGATTATTTGTTCAAAGCTGTTTGAAAGCCATTGATATATATATATATATATATATATATATATATATATATATATATATTAAAAAAATCAAAGCACCCTGCCCCCAAACACACAAATTGGTCCCTTATTTATGTGAACTTCTTCACTGATTATAATTAATATTATTTTTGTGGTGTTGGTAGATGGATGAATTTTAACACCCAATATGTAAATGCAGACATTAGATAAAGTAAACATAATAGGGAAGAATCGTGTCTAAACAATATAAAATTTTATCATTTTATGTATGGGATATTCTGTTAATCTGTTTATTAAAATAATTTTCTCTTTAATTTTAACAAAACCTTTATCTGCCATAATTTGGTCCCCTGGTACCTAGCTTAGCCTCGTTTTGGATTTGTTGACCCAGGGTCACATGAATACATTCTGAGAATGGTCTGTTGGCATTTTTCTACTGAGGTGCCAATAACATAAAACAATACTGAAGCACTCTAGACTTTATGATTGCAATACCCAGTTATCCAGATGGATATACTCCCTTGTTGAAAGAATTATTACATTTTTTATAGTTTCTGAATAAATTATTGATTATTGTTTATTGTCAGACTTTCATATTTTTGGTGTAGTAAGCTGAGTAAGTTCTGGTCTTAATACAGTAACTATCTTTAGTAGAGTGCAGATTTGGTATTGCTGGAACTTTAGTCATTTTGTAGAATAAATCTAGTCTCTTTAGAGCAGATATCAATGAAACTACAAATGTTTACATGTGTCATTTGCAGATTTTAGTATACAGCCTGTAGATGTTTACAGAATCAGTAACAATGGAAATGTACATCTGGTGCTAGGAGATAATGCACATCTATGTTTAGTTGCATTATATTTTTTTCATCCATATGAAACAATATTAAGATAATCCTAATGATGTTTAACCAAAAATTATCAAACTATATATTCAACAGATGTCATAATAAGAGTTAAAAGATAAATCAAAGGATTGCAAGTTTTGCAAGGTATGTTCTGCACCTTGTAATTAACTTGGCTTTGGTAAACAGTTGTTGCAGCTGGAGGAATGGTTGTTTGAAATTGGTACACTTAAATGGCATTATTTTGGTTATGTATACTATGTTCATGTTTAGACATTGTGGTAAATTTTTAACATCAGATACAAGCTAACAAGGTCAGACCTTTATGCATACAGATCATGCATCCATCCTCCTGTAGCTGGTAGTTGCCTTTTATCAATCTGGATGATTGGCACTGAGCCCATTCTAATACCTTTATTTTATATCTGAGGTTTCAGATTGATAATTTAATTTAATTTAATTGATAATTTAATAAAATAATTTAATAGATTGATAATTTAATTGATAATTCAAATTGATAATTTAAGCCTTCTTAGCATTGAAACAAGTTTTTAGATAATAAGTAACATAATTTGTTTAAGTATTTATATATTTTGATATAGCTGTACATCATCTTGTATATGTATGTATATGTCTGCATGTTTGTATAGTTGCATGAAGTATCTATATTCATTGTATGTTCATTTGTCAAAGTTAATTTTTTATTCGACTTTTTTATAATCAGAAAAATAGCTCCAAAGAGTTACTTGTTTCTTACTATGTAAATCAGCCATAGCTGGTTTTGTATGGTTACATTTATATCATACACTGTATCTTAAACAAATTATTTTTAGGCCCTTTATGAAATTGCACATGCAAACCAATTGTAAATAAATATCTTGTCTCTTGGTAGGGCTTGCTACCTACAACATTCCTGAAATGTGAAACGACCAGGTACAGAATGTACATGATGTAAGATTGCTTTACAAACTGCACACTCAGAAATTATTTGAACTGTTTGTACAATTCAAGATGCAAGATTGGCAAGCAGAACAATAGGTAGTTTAGTCTGAGTTCCCTCCCCTTTTTGGATATTTTGACAGTTACTGTATGTTGCATGGAGTGGGACATTAGAGTACATTCCTAACTGAAAACTTTAAATTCATTGAATCCATCTGGAAAATGGTATGTGGTTAGCTTTATAGTGCTTTAGCATTGGAAACTAAGTTGCTGATATCACATAGGGCAAAGGTTGTTATGTGTAAGGAAAAATCAGACTGGAATCAAATACATATGCTGCAAGATTTAGCAATCATGCAATCTGATTAAAATCAGATCGCCACAGTCCTATGTGGAGATCTGACAGGCCGATGAAAGTTGATGTTTTGGTGACCTTTGGAATTCCCAGTCAGCTTATTTCTAGTAACGTATCTGATAATGCATTACAGATGTGTAAGGGAGAGTTATCGTCAGTAACAGTATGTTCAATGTTCTGAATGATGTGTCACTTTTATGATTTTGAAAGTTGTAATTTGATTGCTGAACTACAAGGTCAACAAAACTTTACCTTGTTTTGGTGCCCATTAATTCTCGATGTTGGACTGTGGGGATCTCATTTATATTAGATTGGGCAATCATGTGACTAAGCAGTGTTGCATGGCAGAGTAAATTGTTTTGTAAACACTGGACATTTCATTCATATATTGGCTTATTAAATGTGCAAGTTCTGTTTTAAATTGTTACATCTTAGATGATAGATATTCTGTTCTATATATTTGACACATATAGGGTTTAATACATTTTGGCTTCATGTTACTAGTCTGATTTTAAAGTGTTCCTTCTATGTTATTTCATAGAAAACCCATGTTTTCAAAAGGCAGTGTGCTCAGTCCACCTCCCCACTCTAATATAACTGCCCAAGTGTTTAAAATGGGATGGGAAAGGTTAGAAAAACTTTGTAGTAGTTGTCAGGTGAATAAGTTTCTTAATGAGTACATGTATAAGTATTTATTAATTTGAGCATTTATGATCCTTCTGATCTTGAGATGAAACATTAGAATAACATAGGTAGCTAGACATAGATAAGAATATTCAGAATGCATCATTACTAGGGGTGAAATGATTTAGCAGTATATCGATGCATCAATACTTTTGTTGAAACAATACACATATCGATACAAGAGACGGAGAATCAATACAAAACGATACAATATGCATGTTAATTTAGTCTTCAGCAGTTAGGAATAATTATTGTTATTATTTGCCTTGTTATTCTGTAAAATTATAATCCGTATGAGACAGCATTTGCAGTCACAGGCACTCATGTTTATTAGTAAAATCGAAAAATACTTTTTGAGAATACCCACTCACTGTCTACAAGTTAACACAAAGTGACATGGTTCCTAATCTGGCCCCCCCCCCCAATTCCATGCTAATTATCTTAACCCAGAGATATGTTCAGCAGATACTATATGTTCCAAACATGTTCCACATGTATAATGAAGTACTATACTCTTTATATAATAACCACTTTCACGTGAAGTTTCCACTAGCCTTGTGGTTAGAGTGTCCGCCTCAGATGTGGGAGGTCATGGGTTCGATCCCCGGCTGAGTCATACCAAAGGCTTTACAAAAATGGTACTAACAGCTGTCTCGCTTGGCGCTCAGCATTAAGAGGTTAGTGTTAGGACTGGTTGGCCTGGTGTCAGGATAATGTGACTGGGTGGGACATCATGCTACAAGTCTGCGGCATGATTCCAAAGTGCTAGACATCACTATAAACTGTCACACAGCAGACATTGTAGCGATATGACTGAAAAATTGTTAAAGCTACATTAAAAATCCAAATCACACACACTCTCACACACACACACACGCAAAGTTTCTACTTTGAATTGTTGTCGTGACTTTTTTGGTCGATTTGAAAGCTATGCTATTTGTGGTTATTGCTTGTTCCAGTCCAGGTTAAGCAATAACCACCAATCAGAAATCAATGTAACTTATTCTCTTCATGACCAATAGGAAGTACTGGCAGAGCAAGAGAGAGACTTCTTGGGAAAGTCATTAGATATGTCAAGTTCTTAAGCGGAAATGCTGTCAGTGTGTTTGATTGCAAGAATCATGCAAAATTTATACGAATTTGCACAGTTGGGGAACAGTGAAATGCGAGTACTCCAGCAAATTTGTTGAAAGTCCCACATATAAAAATGTGCTTGGCGAAGTATACAATTTTTATTTAACCATTCTTGTCGTGACATCTGTTTTCTGGGTAGCAACTGTTCCACATCTGGGTTCTTCAAGCATGACATAAATGGTTCCGAAACTAAATTTGATTAGCACAACGTGCCCAGGAATAAGCATTGTGACGTAGTTTGAACCATTCGTGAAGAAAGTTTTACAAATGCTTGTTTAAAATACAGGCTTCCTAGAAAACCCAGTATGTCTGATTCCTGGGGTGGTTCATTACGACTTTGTTCCGCAAATACTTGCTTATGATAGTGATGATGACAATCATTTGTAAAGTTGTGAAATATATCAGATTATTGGAGCTGGGAAAGTGTTAATGGAGATACCAGCGAGTGATTTTGAGCCCATAATTGTATTAAATAAGAATCAGATGTACATTGTGGATGGACCAAAAATAGGACAGCATGACCCTGTCTGTGGTATTTCGAAATTAAATGTACAAAGGGCAGAATACTGAGCCTAATTAAAATACAGACAATTTAAAAGTATAATGCAATTTTCATTTTTTTTTTGTAATTAATCAATTTCACCCTGCAAATCATATGCTACAAAACCATATACACATATCCAAATCAGGGTTACGATAAGGTAAAAAAATTAAATTAAGAAGTAAAGGTATTTATTTTAATATGTCTGTCAGCACAAGCATTGATGGACTAAATACCCTTATACAGCATTATGGAACAGATAAGAAATTTGGCATGGTACTCAGTACACTACTGATTTAACAAAGGATATTTATGTTAGTGAAAAAATCCTATTTTGTAGCAGATGTATCCAGAAGATAATATCTGTGAGCTCTGGACAATTGTGTTTAACAGTGACAAAGATCCGTTTCCCAACATATTCAAGCTGACACAGCTATCAATGTATATGCTCCTTCAGAAAGAAGCACAGAACAATAGTGGTGCAAAGAAAAGGAGCAGAGTATGCTCATAATTATTTAACAGATTAATGCTTATACAACTAGAGGTGACTTCTGTCAATGATGTTGATTTCAGTGGAGCTCTAAGAAAGTGGCGCAGGAAGAAAGAGTGACAGATATTGAAGTTTAGATAAATATTGACCTATGCCCGTTTCTTCCTCCCCATCCTTTTTTGTTTGATAAAGGGGGTGGTCTCCTTTAAGATAAAATCTTCTCATCATCTCTCCTTAATTGTACATGGGGAACAAATATGGAATTTCTCTATTTTATGCAGAGATATTTAACCAGTGAATGAAGGTGCCAATGGAAAAAATGAAATTAGCATAAAAAGAATGATGGGGCAGATTTCACACTGCTCAAGTTTATCACCTTGTATAAGTTAACAAAAAAAAAGTTAGAATAGGACTGGGTGTAGTCAGTAGTTTTCCTTCTTCACTAACATCTTCACTAACAAATACAAGTACCTGTAATGTAGCAGTCTTCTGCATCTGCAGGAAGTAAAATGTGATAGATTTTGTTGGTATTCAGCCTTATTCCCATGCCCGGATTTGTTCTAGATGAGATTTTCTTTGCATGAGGAAATTGCATTATTTCTTCTGTTTTGAATATAACATCGTAATGTCTTTCTAAGTTTAACTGAGAAACAAAATTGGTAATAAGATGTTTTCAAATCATTCATGTTGTACAAAAACAAAGGGAGTTAAATGGAGCCACCATTAATTGGCCTAAAACTCCCAGCAAGCAACAAGTAGTCTGTTTGAAAGTGTTGTCGTTATCTTCTCATCAATTGTGAATTGCATATAAATATATGATAACTATATTTCTATCTGTAAATACTTAAATATATTTCTATACTGGAAATATGACCAGAATGGCAATATACATGAAAGGGCACCACCTACCTTCCAAAGATGAAAAAGACCATAAAGTTCATATGTGTATCGATATGTATCGTATCGCAGGCTGCGTATCATGAATGGTATCGATACATGGCACAGGTATATCGTTTCACCCATATTCACTACACCTGCATTTTTGTGGATATCTTGTGATAGACAGTGCCCAGTCATCATTGCATTAGTGGGTCTGTCCACTACTGTTTCCCTTGTATCCTGAACTCAGTGGACACTAATTGAGAGAAACTGATCATATTTGGTATGATGTTGTAGGAGGATGCATAGATGACAACGAAGTTTTGGATCCTGGATACAGTCTTGGGGGATAGAGGAGGTGAAAAACGTCATGGTTTTATTGGTATTATGGACTCCTCCATGTAACCTGAAATTGATCAGCATCTTTATTAAGGAAGAGTGACTATATTCAGTGTTCTTTTTCAAGAAGATGAGTAGATGACAAAGAGAAGTTTTGAATCCCGATACTGTTCCCAGGGTATTGTGCTGGGTGTGTGTGTGTCAAAAATCACATTGTCCTTACGTGGCAGTTAGATTTTTTTTTCTTTTAACCTGAACTCCGTCAACATTAATTGTAGTTATGTTACATGAGTTTCAGGAGTGTGAGGGGAATGACAACAAAGCTTTCAAATCCTGAATGCAGCCAGGTTTGGGTGTGTGGCAATGGTGGGAAGCAAAAATAATGAGGGTCCCTCAACCAGACCGACATTAGTCTCCATACAGAATTTCCAAAAGTTCAATATAGGACTATTTTTTCCTTTTTAACTTAAGAGTGTTGAAACCATCTATGATAACACTATGACTATATGTGACTGGGACTAGATTATGTCAGTGTTATTACTTGATTGCTTTTGTATCAGTAGTGAGCAATTTGTTCGTTACTGGATATTTCAGTTGATTTTACTAAACATAAGCATAGTAATGGACTCTGTTCACACGTGAGTGAGAATAAGCTGTGAGCTATTTGCCTTGTGTGGTAATGCACACTTGATTGGAATTTATAACTATTTGAGACATTTTCACAATGTTAGAAAAGTTTGTATTCACTGCCATTGAACAAAAATGTGAGTACCACAGAACAAACTTGAGAGTGTTTGAATATTAATTTGAAATTCCAATTTAAGGTGTGTAAGTAATTGTGCTTTGTTAGTTTTACTGGTTATGGTCCAGAAATCTTATGTGGGATGGTCTTTCATTTGCTGCCCATCCATCCATTAAAACAAGTTTGTTCTCTACTTAGCCTGTGCTGCTTGGATGATTGACTTTAGCACAATTCATCCCATGGTCTATTTGGGCCTATATGAATTGGTGCTGTTCTGACATCCAGTATGGCTACTACAACAGCCATTTAAAAAACAATTATCACTACTCCTTCAGAATAGATGGTCATATCAACAAAGGGTTTCAGCTGAAGACTTTGAATGATGTCTAGTTGGTTCTAAATGAAAATAGATCTGATCTGATGTGTAATATGGCTGCATGCAGCAGCCACCTGGAAAGTCTTGTTATTGCTACTCTTCCAGGATAGATGGTCATATCAGTGTTGGGTTTTCACTTAAAGACTTCTTATGATGTCTAGTTGGTCCTAGATAAAAATGGTGCTGATCTGATGTCCAATGTGGCTGCCATCTTGAAAATTGTTATTGCTACTCCAACGTTCATATTGGCATGGGGTTTTCCCCAAAGACTACTTATGATGTCTAGTTGGTCATGAATGAGATTATGTGATACTCAGATCCAGTATGGCTGCCACTGCTGCCATCTTGAGAATGTTGCTATTATTACTACTCCTGAGAAGAGGAAGTCATATCAACACTGGATTTTTATGAAAAGACAGTGTTCAACTTGAAAATCTTGTTACCACCAATTCTCCTGAATGAATGATGATTATATCAGCATTGGGTTTTCAGTGAAAAACTTCTTATAATGTCTAGTTGGATATAATTTGAGGGACACACAATTTCAGAGGAACAAAAACAAACACTAGATAGTATTTATTGCACTAGCAGTGGTAAAAGGAAAAGAGGTAATCTTATTTGTTTTGACAATTTTGTGATCTTAAATTTAGTTGTCAGTGTTGCACTATGATATTTTCCTTGGATACTTATAATATTGTTATAAAGATATTATTAAGGGCTCAGATAACCCATACAGAAATGAATATTTACGTGTCTGGATATCTGCTTCACCTGAAAAGAGATGCACTAAGGACTTCTTCCACTGAGGATCTTGCTCTCAGTTAACTTGTCTGCAGCATGTGATGATTCCCATGTTTCCTGAACAATTTCACTTTTCAAACTAATAAATCGTTTATCAAAAGCCAAACTCTGGTATTTCTGCAAGTGTTTCACCTCCAGAAACAAAGGCCCTTTTAATTCGGCCTTGAAAATATGTTACACATCAGTGACTTGGCATTGTAAATAGGCAGACTACAAAAAAACCCATTGAATTTCGTTTTACAAAGTGCCGAAATGTTGATTTACAAATGGAAATTAAATGCCATCTTATAAAAAAATTGTGCCACCTTTAGCAACTTTGGCCAGTTGATTCAGCCAACAATTTTGTGTGCAGATCTGCATTAAAGGAAAAAAATTGAAGTTTTACAAATTTTCCTTGATCGAAAAGTGCTACTAGGGGGCAATGACTCATGATGGGGGAGGGGGCCATATAAATAACAATTACAGGCTGCACTCCCATGCTGATAGTGAAACACTGCATGAATTAACAGCTTGTAAACAAGTGTTTTTTGCACAGGTAAACATGATAACTTTAGCATTGACTAATTGCTTCATTATACATGTACAGAGATTGTTTGAATTCATATACAGTCATGTACATGTCAGTGTCTTGATAAGTAACCTGTTTAGGTGTTAAAGCTATCTGTTATTTTGTTTGACTTATATCATACCTGACTGGATCAAACAAAAGAAGTGTAGATTTACACAAAGTTAGTTGCTACATGTATTTGTTTCATGGCAAAAGGAATTGATTGTTATTCAGCTGATACAGACAACATCCCCATAGGACAAAATTTCTTGTCCCCCCCCCATGAAAGACAGAACATAAACCCCTCCCCCAGTCTGCATTTTTCCCTTTTTAAATTTTTTAAACCAATACAAAAAGAGATCTTTATGCCAGCTTGGACCCTTTGAGCTTTGTGTCAGCCTTCTTCAATAAATAATTGACATACAGTATGCAGGTTGGATGTTAGATCTTTACAGACGAGGAGATTGCAATGCCTAATAATTATTTTGATCGAAAGACCAATTGCATGTATATGTGTTTTGTTACCTCACTTTCATAAGCATCACTACACACACTTTTAATCCACTGTATTAAATACCTACATGATGTTTTTAACACTTGCATTTTTATTGTATACTGCATTTAGAAAAAAAAAACAATGCCAAGACTTAGGTACTTACTTTGTTTGTCATTGTTAATCATCAGAAATCGTTATGTAATAAGTTGTACTTTGGGGTATGTGAAATCACTTGATCCGTAACAATATGAGGTTCTCTGATGATGGTCACATTTTTCTTTTTTTATTTGCTCTGGGGTGTAAGTCTAATCTGAGCAATAATTTTATTGCATAAACATGAAATTACATATTTAAATTAAATATGAGGTCTATTGATGTTATCTCATCTCTTTTTTTTTTCCCCCAGGGTGTAAGTGCTTCAGATCTAAGCTGTATTTTATTATATAAACATGAAATTCCATAATTGAATCAGATATTGATGATAATAGGCAATTATATTTGTGATGGTTTAAAAAGTTTTAAAACTTAGACTGGGGGAGGGGATTATGTTCTATCTTTCATTTTTCTGAGGGAGGACTTTGCCCTACACCCATCATTCTACTTAGGTGGCACTCTACAGTTTCGTATTTTGCATGGGGTTAGAATTTTAAAGAAAAAGACTTCCTCCGGGTTTCCTCACTAGTTATACTGGCTATTTAAAAAAGACCTTGTATATCTTAGGTGTTGTTCAAAGAACCTTTAATTCCCTTTATTTTGGTGTATGATTGATGGGTGTAATATGGGTTATAGAGTATACAGCTTGGCCTTACTCCAGATGTGCACCTTTCAAAAAGTGCTAGCTCCACTTGGTCATTTTCACTTCCTGATCTTCAGAGGTAAATTGTAAAAAAAAGAGCCGATAACTTTTTTTTACATTTTATATGTTTGGTAATTCATTCATTGCACTTTCAGAAGCTGGTATTGCCTAGTCTGGAAAAATTCATTTTCCCTATTTTAAAAGCTACTAAGGATAGTGTACTTTAGACAAATTCAGGCTGATTTTTGGAGCACAAGGGAGCAGTCATTTTAGTTAGCAGTGTGCTAAGATCATTTACAATTTCCAAAAGTACAATATCCAAAGAAATGTTAGCCACATTACATCAAAGTATCATAGAGGTATGCCAACATTGTCTCTACTGTGCATGTTTTAAATGCAAACAACTTCACCATACATACATCACTCTCTCAAAAGTACATAATAACTGGTGAGCGCCCCCTTAGCTCTAGCTGAAATTTAATATGTAATGAAGGAGGAGAGGGCTACTTTTATTGACAAGGTACACATCTGTTGAAGGAAGATGCACATTTTTTTTACAAAGCACATTTTTTGTGATACAAATACTTGATGACAATAATGAAATTTAGAATTACATCTTTTTGTAATGAGAAAAGGAGGGATGTGCATTCATATGTTTATCAGAAAAATAAATGGAATAAATACAAAAAAACACTGTTGTAATAAGGTCTTTTAGTGATTTGGTGATCGAGCTGGAAGGGTTAGAAGTACACTTAGAACCAGGAAAGTAGCTTTGAGGATGTGAACACTCCTCAATTTATGTTTAACTAGAGTACTTCCAAATGGCATGAATACAACTCCACAGTAGGTCCTTACTAGATTTTACAGTAATCATAATGCAGTATCATGTTGGGATAACTATTTAAATGAAAGAAGACATGAAGAGAAAGTTGCCTACTGGGGTTTTTCATTTTATCGTGTAATGCAGGGGTCGTCAACCTAGTTTACATAGCATGCCACTTTTTTCCAGATTGATTACAACATAAACAAGTACATGCCACCAGTAAGAGAGTAACATTGTTAAAATTGAGGTTTTAGGCTGCCCTTTGTGTGCCACACAAAACCTCTTGACATGCCACATTGTGGCACACGTGCTGTAGGTTGCTGACCCCTGGTGTAATGTTATCTGTTGTCAGTTCAAAACACTAACTGTTGGAGGATCAGTTATTGCTGCTTACTAACTATTGCCATGGTGCTAAAGTACTCATACAACATGCTGTTTTAAAGGTACAGCAGGTATAATAAGTAAAAATTAGCATAATAAGTAAAAATTTGCATAAGTAAAAATTTGCATAATAAGTAAAAATTTGCATGATAAGTAAAAATTAGTGTCTGTTAGATATTTTCCAGACAGGGTCATTTGGTATGGGGCAAGATTTAGTCCTCAGTCAGCATTGTAAACTCACAATATATTAGTGTGTGTGTGATTTGGATTTTTAACGTAGCTTTAACAATTTTAGTCGTATCTTTATGATGTCTGTGGTGTGGCAGTTTATAGTGATGTCTAGCATCAGGGCATGATGCTGCAGACATGTAACATCATGTCCCACTTTGTCATGTTATTCTGACACCAGGCGAACCAGTCCTAATAAACTCTTAATGCTGAGTGCCAAGTGAGGCAGCTGTTAGCACCCTTTTTATAAGTCTTTGGTATGACTCATCTGGGTTATGAACCCATGATCACCTGCTTCTGGCAAAAGCTCTAGTCACTAGTCCATGAGAGCAGTCAACAGATACTGTATTTAAGCATTATTAAATTAGAGGTAATATCAACATCATATTATCAACATACATTTTAGGGATTGGAATGACCGATTTGCAAAGAATATAAAACTTTTTAGATTTTTATTTTTAAGCAATTTCTGCTATGAAATTTAGTTATGAAGTGTGGTTACTTTGTTCCTACAAAAATGGATTAGCAAGCTGCAAACAAAATTGGGGATGTTGAAATAAAATTGACAACAAATGAATTTTTTAAAGCAACTTCCATTAATTCATACATCTGTAACACAGTGTTGCACCCAGAATCCAGTGAGCATGGGACTGTGTGTCTCACAATCCCCAAATCTTGGAGACACATACAATTTCAAAAGGGACACAAACTTCCAGTAAAAGTAATATACATAAAAGCCAGCCCAGTGGTCATACAGAGATCAAGATTTGAGGGACATGGGTCACAAATTGTATGAAAACTGCAACTCCGTGCTAAAGGTGCAGCATTGGCTGGTGTAATACAATTCAGGGATCATCCATAGGCCAGCACCTTTTTACAAGAAAAGTGAAACAACAGATATATTTAAATTAAATTTCATTTTGAATGAGCATCTTATATGATCAATTAAAATATACATTTTGTTTTTCTCCTAAAGCAATATATATATATATATATATATATATATATATATATATATATATATATATATATATATATATATATTCTCACCCCATCAGATTTTCTCTGTGCACTTTAGAATTTTGCAATGGATTATTGTTTTTTGTAATTTTGCATTGATTTATGTAAGAAACTGTGTAATTGGCTCCTCACAAGGGCCCACTTGTTTTCTGAGATGAGTAGGTCACTCAGTGCTTACATTATGATAAGTGGCTACCAATATTTAACCTTACAGACTTTAATAACTGTCTTTGGCGATAATCCTCAGCATTTGTATCGTATCTTTTCAACTCAAAACTTACACTGGGTAATATTTAATTAAAACATAGCTGGCTCACTAAATTTGCACAAAGTCATAACTCACTTTTGCCTGCATGAGATCAAGCTAGTATTCTTCACATTAAAAAAAAAAAAATTCCTTTCAGTTTTTTTAGAATTTAATATTAGATGCCATCATGAATCTAGTAGACTGGTCTCAAACAGAAATGGACCTTTTAATGCAGGCATGTCCCTTGCCCATATTCACATAGTAGACTGGTCTCAAATAGAAATGGACCTTTTAATGGTGGCATGTCTCTTGCCCCTGTATTTATATTGTAGACTGGTCTCAAATAGAAATGGACCTATTAATGCGGACATGCCTCTGGCCCCTGTATTCATATAGTAGACTGGTCTCAAAGAGAAATGGACCTTTTAAGGTAGGCATGCCTCTGGCCACATGGATTCATATAGTATTAAAATGGAGTTCACAAAGACAAAGTAAATTTCATGATGCTATACATGTAATTAGAACCAATAGTCAAAGTCTGCTTCAGGTGCATGTGATTTTATCTGTTTTGTATCCTGTTTGCGTGTGTTATACATTTTAATGTTAGTGGCAGATAGAAAATATCCAAAGGATGAAATGAACTTCAGTGTTTCTTATTGATACCATTGAGAGAATCCCTAGCTCCCAGAATTGCATGAAAATGCCCATGGGATTCTCCTTTTCTATCCAGTTAGGACTCTTCTTGCTAAAATCTGAAGAAAAACACTGAAGTTTCATCTGTCAGATAATGAAAATTAGCAATCCAGGGCAGGATAAATCCTTGAACAGATCTGGGTCGGTGCAGACTACAGATCTGGGTCGGTGCAGACTACAGATCTGGGTCGGTGCAGTTTGCAGTTATACTGGAGTCATATGTGATCATAAATAGTTATAAACAAGAAATTTAAATGAGAATAAAAAATATGTGCAAGTCACATATCATCCTAAATATAGTCTTAATAGAGCTTTCAGTAATATATTGATGTAGGGGTGGCATGCTGGCTTTTTATTGATCTGCAGTTTCATTTGGCTATGTCCCTACCATTCACAGATTGGCACAAAATTAAATTATTGCATCTGTAGTTTTTGTACAGCTCTATGGAGTTTCTATGCAGGCATGCATATTTATGAGTCTGTGTGATGTCATCTAACAGTAATGCATGATGTGGGTCTTAGTGGAACTAAATTTATAGGATCTTCACCACTGGATTTTGGCAGAAGCATTAAGAGACAGTTGACAGGTAGGATTTACTTGAAAATGTAAATACGTTTAACAAACTGCAAGGGAGAGAACTTGAGATTATACTAAATTGCACAACCTTGACTGGACATGGAATTGAGTTTGCTATTATAGATTTTAAGGAACCATTTTGTATTTGAATAGTACACTGTAGAGTTGTAATACATCAATTTCTTAAGAGTTCACATGTGTTCCATATTTTGGACTTCTTCAGATGGCAATGCTACCACTGCCAACTGCAACTTAGGAGAAATCTGTAGGACAAACAAAATAGATCCTGAGCTGCTGGCACATTATGTAATGGCATATCAGGATCTTTGTTGTTTGCAGTTAGACACAACTTGTGTGTGAAATGTACAGTATTTCTTCTCATCTTGACAGCATTAAGTAACCTTGCTAAAGCAAACTGCAAGAACATTTTTGCCCAGTGTTTCTCTTTACTCTAATTCGTGAATCAGAGAGTCCCAAATTTTTTATTTGACCCCCAGTTTTGACACCTTTTTTTTTAATACTCAATTTACCCCCTCAGTTCTGACACCAAAGGGATTTTTTTACCCCCAATCTTGCATTCCTAGGGGATACATTGACTGTCTTAAATAGATTTCCTGACCTACTTTTTCAGTTCAGGGTTTTTAAAATCTCCTTTGTTCATAACCAAACAATAACTGAAATACATTTTAACTGTTTTTAGAAGGGCTGATGCTTGCATTTATAATTTCTGAGGTGTATTTTAATCCTTGGATGATTTGTATACATGTTTGAAAATCTTCATAAGAATACCATGTTCTCAGAATCAAATATCAGAGGATATTTTTAAAAAAAAAAATTCTTTGATTGAAAAGCTTACAAACAATTAAACGGTACAGGAAATGAAACTTGCACATTCTTATACTGTATTGGTTAAACAGTCCATAAGTACATGTATACCACTTTTGTGTATGCAGTATTAAGCAAAGTGTGTTCTGGCAAGGGAATGTTTTAATCGGATTCCTCTGGTAATTAAGTATCAAAGTTTAGAAGTAAAATAAAGAACCTTCTTGACTGATTAAAAGTTTAATTTGACAACTTAATGAAGGCCAAGCTGTACGTTGCAAGTAGATATCAGCCACTCCTGTTACAGTCTTCCAGCACCTGCAAGTGAATTTTATACAGCTAATTACATAATAGAGATCTGATAAAGGAATGAAGCATTTTGATTATGTTCACAGTAAAAAGATAAATATTTGTAAAATTATTGTATATTTGCCCATCAATATGTCAGCATGCTTCTTCTGTGGGTTCTTGTTGTGGCCTGGACTTCATCTACATTCATTGAAATCATATATGGATCTATGGTATGATTGTTTTGTTCGATTGTGTAAATGTTTCCAATTCTAGATGCAGCCACAGGGGTGGGGCAGAAGTAGTGTTGGTGGGGTGTTAAGCATCAGTTTCACAGGGGTGGGGGTGTCAAGAGTGACCTCAGGGTAGGTGGGGAGAATAAAAAGGTCCTAATTGTCTCAGTAAAAATGCAGACATTTCCAGTAATAATTTTGTGTATCAAATTGAACTTCTACATGTTTCAGTAAGTTTGATACAAAGTATGTTTGATTTATGTTTTATGAAGATTTAACCAAGCTTTAGGGGCATCTGTGGTAGTGCAGTTGGTGGAGTTGGTAATCCCAGGGTCATGGGTTTGATACCCACCCAGGCAAACCTTGGTTGGCTGCCTTATTGTGTCCTTGGGAAGGGCACCTAGCTCATACTTCCTAAGCATGATATAACCCATAATGCATTAAAAGTGCTGTTAAACCTCAAAAGGTTCCAGTTGTCATCAAGTTTTGGAGCCTTGTGCCGGAGTTAAGTAATATTTGCATTTAAGTGTGACAACTATTGAAATCATTTTTATAAAACAACATTTCTTAAAATGTTGTGTTATAAAAAAGGTATTTAAAAATGAGGCTCTCCATTTTCACAGCAAGGTAATGCATCAGTAGGTACAGTGAACATATAGAAGCAGCAGTGACTCCTGTTGAAGTTCAAAGTCCAGATACATGTACATTGATATAACCTTAGAGATGGATGGATGTATGTATGTGTGTATGTACATATGTATGTATGCAGGGTTTAATAGCATATTAGCACAGTCCTGGCAGTATGGTTCTAAGCAGATGGTAGGTGGCAACATGAGCTGTGCAGGCAAAAACAGTCACAAAAGTAAATGTGAACCATGAGACACATAATTAACCATAAAGATGTTGCAAAATTGTAAGAAGGCATACAAATAAAGATAAGAAGGCATACAAATAAAGGTAAGAAGGCATACAAATAAAGATAAGAAGGCATACAGATAAAGATAAGAAGGCATACAAATAAAGATAAGAAGGCATACAGATAAAGATAAGAAGGCATACAGATAAAGATAAGAAGGCATACAGATAAAGATAAGAAGGCATACAAATAAAGATAAGAAGGCATACAGATAAAGATAAGAAGGCATACAAATAAAGATAAGAAGGCATACAGATAAAGATAAGAAGGCATACAGATAAAGATAAGAAGGCATACAAATAAAGATAAGAAGGCATACAGATAAAGATAAGAAGGCATACAAATAAAGATAAGAAGGCAAAACAAACTAAATCCTTAAACTATACAGTCAAAAATTTCTCCATATGTATGTGTACCACACTCTTTTATAAGTCCAAGATGTCAGCTGGAACATCATCTCATGACAGATTGCCTTCGTTAGAGGGAGATAGTTGGATAAATAGAAAGTCAGACAAGGACAGTGACATTCATTTTTATTTTTATTTTCTTGTTTTATTTTTTTTTTCTGTTTTTTTTTTTTTTTCCTTTTTAGCTTTAGGACACCAGCCCACACAGGATGGATGTTTGTGGTCTATAAAGTCCTTAATAGACATATTTCCACTGTAGGTGGATAATCACCTTCATTGCATATAGATTTTATCATTTAATGAAAGTCATCATTCTTCGTGATATGTTTTCATTTTAGCAGCCATTTTCTTTGTATATTCAGCATAAATCCAATGTTCTTGTGTTATTCTATATGTTATTGCACTTGAGAGCGTGTAATGTATCATGTTTTATAATAACCAATTTGACTTTTCCTTATGGGTCAAATATGTTCTGCCAATGTACATGTTGTACAGTTTACTTGGTGGTTCAGACAACAGAAGTCTCCCATTAAATAAGCCCATTTCCTGCTGTTGCAGCAATTAATCAGTTAATGGCAAATTGTCATATAAGAAACTTTTGCTTATGATAAAAACATTCCAGAATTTAAAAAATACTGTTTACAAGGTTGGCCGTTTGAGATTGTCTTAGGAATTTGCATCTGTGTAGGATGTACTTTTTAATTAATAATTCCAGATATCAGATCAGGATATTTGGTATGTTCTAGGATTTATTATAGGTTGTGAGATTGAAGGATTTATACTGATTTCTTGTCAACAACATTTTAATAGATAAATGGAATAAAATTGCATCATAATCACAAGCTATTCCTTTGCTTTTTTTGCTAAACAGCACTGATGTTCTGAAAATGGGGTTGGGGTTCATTGTAAATTTTCAGAATAATAGGCCTGAAAGTGACACATGTAACAAGAGTCATTGACATAGTATCTATTTCAGTATTTTTGTTTATGTTAATTATGGGGTGGGTGGACATTATTACATGTCAAAAGGTAACATTTATAATGCCAGTGTTTCATATTGCTTTAACATTGAGATATAAGTGATCCACATTGAATAATGTGCATTGTGATCCAAATGTTGATAGGCTTTAAGTATGAATATTTAATTTCATGGTTTGTACTGGTGAATAATTGTTTTTTTGCCACTAACTTTCTGCAAGATATGGGATGTAAATAGGCACAGTCGCCTTGTTGCATATCTTATGATGTTGTGCTCGACTTGCAATAGAATGGGTACAGGTTGAACTTCTACCCTTGATTCAACTCATGCTGTATAATATAGTCCGTCCTTTGGGCAAGGCAATTTACTCCATTTGCAATGGCACTAAATGACCTTTATATTTTATTTTGCCATAAACACACCGTTGTGGTGGCCTATGTGGTTAGAGTATCCTCCTTGGAGGCAGGAGGTCACGGGTTTGAACCCCAACCAAGTCATACCAAAGACTTATAAAATAGGTACTAGCAGCTGCCTCGCTTGGCGCTCAGCATTAAGAGGTTAGCGTTAAGACTGGTCAGGCTGGTGTCAG
The DNA here is from genome assembly GCA_016617855.1 of Megalonaias nervosa. Classification (NCBI taxonomy): domain Eukaryota; kingdom Metazoa; phylum Mollusca; class Bivalvia; order Unionida; family Unionidae; genus Megalonaias; species Megalonaias nervosa. The sequence goes on along the minus strand of JAECUM010008316.1, from coordinate 77,247 downwards.
AATAATGTGACTAGGTGGGACATGATGCTATATGTCTGCAGCATGATGCCAATGTACAAGACATCACTATAAACCGCCACAGTGTAGATATTGTTGCGAAATAACTGAAAATTTTTTAAAGCTACATTAAAAATCCAAATCACACCCCCATAAGACACCATTCAATCTTGCGAGCTTTTTATAGTTAAGAAAAACTAATGCTAATCCCAGCTAAATCCTTGAATATGCTCACTGCTAGCCTCTCTACATTCATTATACTGTAGTAAATGAAAAGAAGTTGAATTCATCAGTACTGCATATATGAGGATAGCTATGAAGCTTCATACCAAAAACGTTACCAGGGTTTTTTTCCTTTTATTCAGCAGATCAAATATGCAGCATTGATATTAGAATATTTCAACTCAGTTGCACAGGGGACCCTGAGTGGCAGAATGGTCTAAAGCACTCACCATTACAGATCACCGCCATCTCATCTGCGTGGGTTCGAGTCTTGGATTCGGCCAATGTGGGTATATGTGAAAGCTTGCCAGTAGCTTTTCGTTGGTGGGTGGTTCTTTTTGGGGTTTTCCTGGGTTCTTCCTCCACCATTTATACTGGCCACCATGTATAGCTTATCTTGTGCTGAAAAATGGCATTAAACCCTGCAACAACAACAACAACAACAATAACTCAGTTGCACAGCATGAATAAAACTAAGGATCTCTACTCATAAAGTTGTCCTCATATCTAAGGCAGAAAAAAACAAATTTAAGAATGCTGTTTGCTCTACATGAGGTACATGCTGTTTCTTTAGTAACTATGCAGGTACATTTGTTGTTTATTGGCACAGCAGCACACTATTGACTGTATGATGTTGGTTAATAGTTCTAAAAAAGTGAAGATAAATAATGACCACAAAAGTGGAAGATAAATGCTGCCAAATGTAAATATGTGGTAGATAGAACATAAAAGGTAAAGATGTTAAATTCTTTAAAAGGTAATATAAGGACAAATTTTTTTTTTTTTTTAAATCTTATTGGGTCCCATTTTCTTGATCTTGACTGCACTACCTTAAAAAGTCCCTAATTTTCTGGTGGTACATAATCACTAGGCTTCTTAAATGACTTCACTTAACTTGTGTCTCAAAGGGTGGAAATTAGTGATTGTATTCCACTGTCAGGGCTTTCACTGTGGTCAGAGTTCACCCTTCAGGATGTAGTGAAGGATGTAGGTATGTCAGGCATGCCCTGCATGCAACAGTTACATTATTGCAGTCAAACCTGTCCTGAAAGACCACTGAATTGAGAGAACACCTACCTTGACATACCAGGTTTTTGCTGCACAGATTTATTGATTACATACATGTCGTGTTTGAGTGGTCAATTGAGAGAAACAGCTGTATTGAGAGACTTCAATTTTTCATTAGAAGTGGTAGCCTGCCAAGATTACGGTATCTTTGCCGTTTGTCATATACGAGTGATTCCACTCTTCAATGATAGGTTTGCTGTTCAGAAACGTGTTTGTGGAATTTTTTTAATATATTTTGCCTAGTATGAAGAGCATGTTGATTTGTATTATGTTGTAATTTTTCATTTAGAAATGGGTGACTGCATGGTGGCTAATTGGCAGCTTTATTTTCCCTTTAATTATTCTAATATCACTGTAACTTTGGCATACAATGCTTGGTAGAAAAAGCGTGATGCCATGGTTTTAGATTTAAAGTTGTTTTCTTCTTAGAGGTCAATTGTATTTTTTACTTCTTTTCATGACTCTGGGACCAGAGAAAGCTTTTATTAACCAGTTTAACAAAAAAATTTTGTATTCACATCCTTTCCTCCCCATTGCTACAGCTGTCCACTTTGTATGAGGTAGTTCATAGTTTGACAGCAAGGACGCATTTTTCCAGCGAATCCCACTGTGTGAACAAATGCATGAATGCATAAATTAATGAAATAGGAATGTTTCACCAAAATGTTTTGAGCTATTCTTCACAATTATTTTGTGCTGAGATGCCACTAAACTGATATGTATGTACATTTCATGAAAAGAAAAAATGTGTTATGGTTAAATAAACATGCAAACAATAAATAGGCACTTTGGTGTAAGCATTTGAAAAGAAGTTATGTTTAACCTGTAGTCTTGTGATCTGAGTAATACTATATTGCTTCTAAAACTGTTTTGTGAATGCTTCACATATCTTTTTTGTGAACATGAGTAAATGATTTTTCAGCAGATTTTAATGAGATAAAGACTGTTAGAAACAAAATCTTCAGACACTTGCTGAATGACAAGAATTCATGTAAAGAAAAGCTGCAAAGATTTTTTTTAATCATTGTGTCTAATATTTCATGCAAGAGTCATACTTGCAAGGAGATTTTGGCCATATTGCCAGCCAAGCATTTGTAAAACACACTTCACTTCATCAGTGAAGTGACTATAATTGCACTAGCCTGAGTTAATTGTCAGAGACCATAAATCACAACAGAATGTTGGTCATCAAAGAGACCATAGATTGCACTAGAGTGTTAATTGTCAGAGACCATAGATTGCACTACATGTAGTGTTAATTGTCAGAGACCATAGATTGCACTACTTGTAGTGTTAATTGTCAGAGACCATAGATTGCACTACTTGTAGTGTTAATTGTCAGATACCATAGAATGCACTAGCATTAATTGTCAAAGAGCATAAATTGCACTAGAGTGTTAATTGTCAAAGAGCATAAATTGCACTTGAGTGTTAATTGTCAAAGAGCATAAATTGCACTAGAGTGTTAATTGTCAGAGAGCATAAATTGCACTTGAGTGTTAATTGTCAAAGAGCATAAATTGCACTTGAGTGTTAATTGTCAAAGAGCATAAATTGCACTAGAGTGTTAATTGTCAAAGAGCATAAATTGCACTTGAGTGTTAATTGTTAAAGAGCATAAATTGCAATATTTTTTAACTGTTGTATGACTTCTAAAAATTCTTTATTAACTTGGCAAAAATGGACCAATAATTGTTAAAAATTATCTTCATTTGTGAAAAGTGATTCTCATCAAGAGAAATAGAAAGATGTGTGTACAACTTAAAAATAAGCAGAGAGAGTAACTATGTGCACATGTATGCAAAATTGGTCACAAGTTATTTTATGAGATGTGGAGCCAAACACTGCATGATTTTATACAAAATACCGTATTTTAAATCATGAAAGAAGTATAAGCCTATGCATGGGTAAATTGTATGCAATAGTAAGGCAGGCTTAAACTCACTTTTATTTTATTGCTGTTGCTGCACAGGTACTACTGGATGTAGACATGGAAATATCGACAGGTCAGATTTTATAGTGGTCATCTACAAGGGAATTTTTCTCAAAAATGAGTTTTCTCTTGGATAAATTGTTCATAGGATGTAAGTGTGATTAACAGGTCTTGCCACAAAAGTCTACAGTGTAGTAATTTTGCTAAACATTGACATTACAGTCTACAGGAAATGGATCAATTGTCAGTGCCTTACAACTACATAAACATCCACTGGAAAGTGATGAGGATAAATTATGCCTAGGCCCTTGCCTATTTTATTAGCTGGTTTTGCTGAATTTGTTTGCAGTTTTGGAGTAAGTTGTCTGTTCTGCAAGATTTACATGCTTTACAGTTTAAAACTTTAGCTCTGCTGGATTTTAAACATGTGTATCCTGTGGATGTCTTTATGTGGCATGTCAAGGACAAGATGCAGCCTGGCAGAACCCATCCCTGTCCAGACTGGATGACCACAGCCAAAGTCCACCGATATAGTGTGGCGTGCCCTGGTCCTGCGCACATGGTCATTGAGCTCATCTTGGAGTCCTTCCGCCCTGGCTGTTGACTTCATCGAGGAAGACGTCCGTCCAGTGATGCTGTGCTATCATCACATTATTTTACCCATAATTGGGAGACTCGGAAGGGGGTGCATCTTATTCCATCCCGTACAGATCCAATAGACCTGTACCAGTGCCCATATTAAAGAGTGGACAGGCATGCTGTTTGGAGATCCCAAAGGGCAGTGGAAATCAGGGCAAGATGGAGAGAATTGGTTGAAAGTCAATTGTGATGCCCCAACTACCTCCTGGGTTGCGGAGTTGATGATGATGATGATCTTGTGGTAGCATAACAAAATTCTTTGTAATGTACTTTTGCAGCAATGCTATTAATAACATGTGCCCCCAAATGTCTAATAAATTCAAGTACATGAATGTATAGTGAACAGTTTTTGACTTTCAAAAGTAGAACTTGATTGTCATTTTGAGAGGTTGAGGATGAAAAGTGTAGTTTTAAGCCAAAGTTTGTGTACAAATTTTGCCTTTTGCCCATTTTGTCAAACTGGGTATATACAGCCGGTTAAAACTGAGTACATACAGCCAGATAAACTGAACTTGTTAATAAATAAGTTATATGATCACTATCTGTTAAGTGCTCTATCTTTGCCAGACATGACACTCTAAAGGAAGAAAGGTAAATTATACTGTTTTTATTTAAGCACATTCAGTGATTGGCAATGTTTTAAGAAATGCAAACATTTTTTGAATATTTTTTATCAATTGCAGCCCATTTAACATAGTGAAAATAACCTCCCTTTGAGTCATGTTGCAAAGTGTGCCAAACTTAAGTTGGCTTAAGCTTTGCATTGGAAACTAAGTACTTTTTGGGATATGTCAATAAGTTTGAGGAAAGGTTTTCTTTTATTATTGAAATGTTATCAGTTCATTATTACATTTAGACTTCTGGATTGAAAATCATCAATATTTTGAACACGTTACATGTAATTGTGAAGCAACTTTGATGCAGTTGCAGAAATTTGTAGGAAAATTGTTGACTGGAAATAATTATCAAAGTAAATCTTTATTTTAGGTCTTTATGAATTACAGAATCACTCTGTTTTGGGTGGTATATAAAATAAAGTGTATAAAAGAATGAAAGTCACTGATTGCCTGAAATAGCATACAAAATTAATATAATTAACATAATTGGTCAGAATAAGCCTTCATCTGGGTGAATAGTGGGCAGCAGTAGGCTTGAACCTGAAGCCTTTTTCATTTTATCAGTATCACTTCACAGGTACTACTGGATGTAAATGGAGTGAACTCACCAGCTGTATTTTTATAGTGGGCACCAAAAGGAAAACTTTTCTAAGAATTGAGCCACACATCATATCATTGTCATCATGTTAAAAGCTTCCTCTTGGATAAATCAAATTTAGGATGTAAGCATGATTTGCCAGCCACACAACAAAAGTATAATCATTTGGCAAAACATTAACATTAATGTCTATGGGAATTTGGTATTCTGTGCCTAATTATTTAAAAACAAAATTTCAAATTTTCTAATTAACTGTGCATATTTTTTAAACCAAAAAATGAAAGTAGTTGTAAGTAATTCTTTATTCTTAAATAGGAGTATCTGTTTAATTATCACTCTGTTCACTGAGATTTTTCTAATTTATTTTTTTCAGAATAATTTTTACCTAGACTGGCATTAATGATCTGTTAATTAAAGTTGTGATTACAGCAGTTAACCTTTAAATTAAAACAATCTGAAAGATAGGAATGTACAAAAATAAAATGACTTGGATGCAGATTGGTATGGTGACAGAGCAAACATACCAATGAATAAACAAGATCACTTTCTTAAAACTTGTAATAATTTTATGAAATATAAGTTAGATGTTGTGGAGTTGGATTATTCCTTGCTAACTTTATCATAGTGGCCTACAGATGCGGTGGTAGGTTTACACCCTTGAGTGAAACCTCAGAAGATTTGGCTGGATTTGATGGACCCTGGGCATGTGCACTGTCAGCGTGAGAATAGACCACTGATCACATGCATGCAGATAGTATAATGAAGTTACAATTTTAGCACTTCCAATTTTATTTATGAATTACAGAAGCAGCTGAAAGAATACATCTGCAGATATAGAATTTCTGTTGAGACACCTGAAACATATTAGTGTAGTTAAGAATTTCATTTAACACTTTCTTGTTATAAAAATTCTCAGCATTATATTTGGGGAAGGTGAGACAAAAAATTCTCAGCATTATACATGGGAAAGTTAAGCCAAAAAATTCTCATCAATATACATGTGAAATTTGAAACAAAAACTTCTCAGCAATATACATACATGAAAACATTGACACCAAAAATTCTCAGCATTGTGCATGTGAAAGGTGAAACAAAAATTCTCAGCAATATACATAGGAAAGTTGAGACAAAAACTTCTCAGGAATATACATGGGAAAGTTGAGTCAAAAGATAATAACTTTACAAAAATTTTGTTTTAGTAATAGCAGTAACATTATAAATCTATATACACATATATCATGTCTAATTGATTGCATTAAAAGCAATGGTGCAAAAAGCACCTCTCAGGGCACTCAGGGGTCAAGATTTGGGGGACAGGAAGCCAAAATTTGTTTAAAACCTCCTCAGAGAGCAAAGTTGCATATGTACAAGTATCCGTCATACATCAATCATCAATGCATGCAAAACTTGTATGAAATCTGCTGTCCTGTGTTCAAGGCACACTATACATATGTACATGTACATGCATCCATCATCCATCAAATCATGTATGTAACATGCTTTCACCATCCATCAAATTATCCATACATACAAAACTTCAATGGTACCTGCTATCCTTTGTTTGAGGTACACCATACATACATGTATATGCATTCATCATTCTTCAGATCAACCATACATACAGTATGTATGAATTATATGATGGAATATCTACATATAAACATGTGCATATGCAATAGTGCACATAGTATTGAATGAATTATATGATGGAATATCTACATATACACATGTGCATATGCAGTAGTGCACCAATGCTATAATATATATCAAAGGACAATACTGGCTTCTTTAAAACACATTTTACACAGACTGATGGAAAAACTTTTAAGAATTTAGGCCTAAAGTTTTGGATTCCATTTGAGATTTTATAGAGCTGGGTCAATCAACTTGTTCTGAAATTGCTGTCATTGTGTACTGAAGTACTTAATGTTCGTAGTATCTGCAACATTTTTAACTACCCCAAATATTGTAAAGAATTTCATGTAGTAAATATTTTCTAGGATGTATTCTTAGAGAATAAATATTGAAAGATGGGATTTCTCATATGAGCATAAAATTAGAAATCTAAGCTATCCCAGTTTATCTGAGTTTATCTGGATTTCCTGCCTTTACACAAATATTTTTTTTTTTTAAAAATGATGTGTTGTTTTTCATAGATACACTTATTAGACTATGACAAGTATAAAAAAGCATGAAGTCTTAAAATCACAATTTGTTCAAGGTATTCCTATCTTACCAAAGTTACCCTGGATATCTCAGGATATCCTATCTTTTGAGGTGTTCCAGCATTTCCATGATAACAAAGTGGTTATTGAATTGAATGCCTCTGCATGAGTACCAGGTTTGAGTCCCAGATCAGGCCAGGTTGGCTGCCATGTGTCCTGGGACAAGATATTTTACTCTCTTTACCTTTAAAAACTGATTAAACCTACCAGGCAAAACACATTAAACTACGTTTAGCCCAGAGTCAAAAACGTTGTTGCACATTTTTTCTGCACAACAGTAATTTCTATTTGCTTTGAAGCATGAACATACCAGGAATTTCATGGCATATCCAATTTTAATGGTTAAAATTGACTTGGATAATTTTCATAAGGAACGTTTAATTATTGGCTATACAGTTAGATGGATATAAACGTTTACTACACAAGTATGGATATATTTGTATACTTTAGGATACATGTACATGTTATTTATTGGACACCTCACTCTTTCTGCTTGAATAACTTCACACAAAATTATGTAATTAGTAGTTATAGAAATACATCAGTGTGAGGGGTCTGTTTGATAAATTTAGGATGTCTTTCATAATTATGATTGATGATCATTATGGATCGTTATATTATTACGTGTACATGGTGAAACCAAGGTCCACAAACTTGGCACCATTTTCTTTTGTCTGGGCACTTTTAACAAATGTAGTTTGTCTGTTACAGACAGGAAGGAAGTGGAAACAGTATGGATGCCAGTTTAATTTTCATGTGCAAATATAAAAAATGTGCATTGTAAATTGATTTTATAGTTTAATTTGGTCTTTTTTATGATGATTTAGGATTCATTTCCCCTGTATTCATTATAACTCTGTTGTTCCCTTATCATTAGTCAAGCCATTATGTCTGTTGCCTATAAGTACTGTACATATATAATAATATGATTTTACCATGGGGCATGCTTTTGTGCCCAACTCATCATAGAGATAGGACATGTAGTGTCTCCCTTATTCATCCATTCATCTATCTGTCCATCATGCATTGGCTACATGTGAGACATCTATATATTGCATGAACACATTTTTATTTCTAATCTGTTATGCCAAGGTATATTTTCTCTGTTATGTACATAGTTACCAGTGATAAAATTATCCAGCAGTACCCATGTACTTGATACATGTAATAAGGTCATCCCCTACTTGTGCCATAAATCAGAACATTTTCAGGTCAGTAAGCTTTTATTGGCAATAGATCCAACCTAAACTTTGAAGAATATTTTTACATATTGGGCCCCTTAATGCTAGTAACTCTAAATCACAAAACTAGTGAGCACAAAATTTTGCCAAATTTATTTTAAAAAACTATATTTCCAAAAATATTTTTTCTTCTCAGTATGATAGAGCATTAACATCCAGTACTCGCAACAGTATAGTATTTATCTCAGGATTAAACCAGAGTACATTCAAACAAATGTGTTAAATAATTAGGAGCTGGGTTTTTTTTTAACTCTCTCAAATTTGGGGTTGGTTTTATTTATCATCAGTCATGAGATTAACATAGAGTTATGTCCTTTACATGCATATATAATTTAAATACTAAAAGTTAGTTGTGCAGAAATATTTTAATCTATCATAAGAGAAATACCATAGGTGTCCATGAGACTTTAAAAACTTGTTGGATGCCAACTTTGGTTCTGTCCCACACACCCCTCGTGTACCTATTTATTCTTCCCTAAACAATACTGAACAATATTTCTGGATCTGCCCCTGTAATGTACTGACAGACGAGGGTCTACCCTTTTGCCCAAAATCACAGATTATAGTCCATGCTCTTTTTATGTCATTCAGTGGCAATACAGTAATATCAGAAATAAATATTATAAGGAAAATTGGTCATTGCATTCAGATCCTTAAAGCACTGTTCCAACCGAAATTTCTTAGAGAGGAAGGAGCAATGGACACTTTCGCTGAAGAAAGAGGCACTTCTTGTAACAAGGGGCATTTTTTGTGATAAAAAGATGATGTCAGTAATGAAATTTAGAGAATTTCATCTCTTTGGAAATGAAACAGAAGAACATTCACACTTGTATCCTACATTGAAGATGATTCAGCAAATTGGAAAATGAGTGGAATAAGTGGAAAAAACACAGATTTAATAAAGTGTTTGAGTTACCTGGAGAAAAGTAGAGTGGAAGGCTCTTGGAAGCTGAGGGGTACTGAGGGCAGAGGGTAGGGGAACACTCTTCTATTTGTGTTTAGTTGGATCACAGCTTAAAATGTATCAATTACAGCAGTTTAAGTCACAAAACCCATTTTCTTTGTGTTTTGAAGCAAAAGTGAAACATTGATGCCAAAGTTCCTGGGCCACCAATGAGAGAAAGAGATCAAAGACATGACTGTTTGACACTGTGCTTCCTGTAATTGTCATTATGAAAGAAAATAATCAGTGACATGTCCATTGGACACTGTAAATCATATAGTTGTCCTCATGAGAGAGAGAGAGATCAAAGACATGTCCATTTGACAATGTACTTCGTATAATTGTCACTATGATAGAGAAAAAGATCAAAGCCATGTCCTTTTGACACTACAAATCATATAGTTTTCATAATGAGAGAGAGAGATCAATTAAACATACAATGCACACTGTACTACCTATAATTATCATTATGAGAGAGATCAGTAACACATGCATTGAACACTTTTGTGATTATGAGAGATTGGCAACATACGTTTGACAGTGTACTTTAATTGGTCCCATGGCGAGAAAGATCAAATCAGTGCAACATCCATTAATTGGAAACAACTCATTATGAGGGACAGTGATTGGACGCTTTTGTCATTATGAGAAAGGAAGAGATCACTGACTTGTCCATTTGTACTTTGTATAAATGTTATTATGAGAGGGAGAGTGATCAGTGACAAATCCATTGGATGCTGTATGTCATATAATGGTCATTATGAGAAAGAGAGAGATTAATGAAACATCCAATATTTGACACTTTTGTCATTATGAGAGACACGGGTCAACGACACAACCATTTGACACTGTATGTCATATCATTATTACAGAGAGAGAGATTAATGATACTTACATTTAATAATTTGATGATAGAGAGAGATTAATGACACATCAGTTTGACACTGTATGTCATATAATTATCATTATTACAGAGAGAGATTAATGATACTTACGTTTAACTTTTTGATGATATGAGAGAGAGAGAGATTAATGACACATCAATTTGACACTGTATGTCATATAAATATCATTATTACAGAGAGAGATTAATGATATTTACATTTAACTTTTTGATATGAGAGAGAGAGAGATTAATGACACATCAATTTGACACTGTATGTGATATAATTATTACAGATAGAGATTAATGACACATACATTTGACTTTTTGTCATTATGAGAGAGAGAGGGATCAATGACACATGCATTTGACACTAATGATGCATTGATAATTCCATATATTTTTCTGAAATTATACTCGGTTTGTACCTAATTATCAAGAATGCACATTAAGGTATTGTTTAGATTTAGAAATGGATATCTTTGCAAGTCTTCTGTTGAACCTGATGCTGTACTTTGTACTTTTAAAGGTGTCCCCATTTGCTTTTAAAATTCGTTAAATTGCAATACAAGTCTTGTGAATCAAAAATAATGAAGTCTATGAAAAATACCATCTAATTTCTCTTACAAGTCAAATCCAACTGCGAACTGCATAGACACAGATCTGCCATCACATAATGTGCCAGCAGATATGGGTCTGTACAGTGTGTTTGGAGTAATCAGTAGAACAAATAACACAGACCCTGATCTGCCAGTGCATTATATGATTGCTCATGAGGGTCAGTGCTGTTTGCCATTTGACTTGTACATGAGTATATATGGTATACGAGACCTTGGGATGTTTATGACCAGCCATAAATTGTCAGTGCAAATTTATTGTTGAGCAAAATAAAACCCAGGTGTAGTCTCAGTAATTGTGCCATGCTGAAAACATTCACTGACTGACACTTTTCTGGAGTCTGATACAGTCATTCATCTTCACCCTTTGTAAATTTGATCAAAGAGTTCGTTGATCATCAACCTGAGCAAATTTGGTAAATTCGTAAGTGCAATGTTTTTTGTATAATTTTTTGTTTTCTTCACAGGCCTGGATTTGCTATTATTAAAATTATTTCTAATTTTTATTTTTCATTATTTAATAAGTGACAAAAGTTGCAACCATGTTATTTTATGTACAGTCTCCCATGGTTCAATGCACTATGGCCATGTTATTTTATGTAGACTCCCATGGTTCAGTGCACTATGGCCATGTTATTTTATGTACAGTCTCCCATGGTTCAATGCACTATGGCCATGTTATTTTATGTACAGTCTCCCATGGTTCAATGCACTATGGCCATGTTATTTTATGTAGTCTCCCAAGGTTCAATGCACAATGGTGATGTTATTTTATGTACAGTTTCCCATGGTTCAATGCACTATAGTGATGTTATTTTATGTACAGTCTCCCATGTTTCAGTGCACTATGGCCATGTTATTTTATGTACAGTCTCCCATAGTTCAGTGCACTATGGTACACCAAGGTAATATCATAATGTTATGATTACATTATTTCTATCTGCCCACTTGGCATTGGTTTTATATAAGCTGAATACTGTTGGACAGGTGATTGCTTAATACAGGTGACCATTGAGATAGGTTTGACTGCACAAGATGTCTTGCATAATAAGCCAGGAGGACAAATCAATTTTATGTGTTAAAGTTGGAAGGGTGTTCTGATAACTTGTACAAGAGAGTTTCTCATTGACCACTTAGTTTCCTGTCTCTCAGAAATGTGTAAAACAAAATCAGGTTGGAACTGCATTTTTTCCAAAGTTCTATATACATAGCATTGGAACTGTCTAGAGGTCCCCCAGCACTAATATTGCATGAAAACCCCTGGATAAGGTTTGTTGTACATAACTTTGCTGACATTTTGTAAATGGTTGGGTTTGAGCTTGGCACTGAGCATGGATTTGTCATCATAGAATTATACCAAAAGCTATAGAGAGTATAACAAAATGTTGTATACCTTCATTACACTTGTGTGGTATAATTGTTAATTTTGATGACAGTTGTCTTCCAGGAATTAGGGCATGTACAGGTGTGTATTAAAACTACAGTCCACCTACTGTGTAGAGACTTTTTCATTTATAAGGTATCTTACAATCATATAACTTCATAATTTGTCATTATCATTTCAGATGTGATCTGAAGACACCAATATACAATATAAACACCTGTAGCATTAAGCAACAGCAGATACAACAGTTGATGAACACTGAGTGAAGAAGAGAAGGAACTTTGCAATTTAACTTTTTACAGCAATAAATAATCCAAGTCATCTGAAACATTCAACATGAATCACTCCCATGATCATATGATGGTAAGTTATAAACTGTAACAGTTGAAGGGAAGAAAATAAAAACTTTAGCTCTAAAAATTTTAGCAGTGTAAAGATGTTACCACTTTAGTCAGGAAACATTTTATTGTTCACTTAATTGACATCTACTTTGATTTCATTTACTTTTTGCAGGTTCTAGGTATATCTTGTTGTTTTTGCTGAAAATTACATTTTCATTGCTGTGTTAAATTTCTCGCATTTAGGTTGGATCCATCTACAAACTGCATTGACCAAGATTTCCCAACAGATCTGAATCAATGCAGTTTGTTAGGATTACTAAGTAGAACAAACAACATTGACCCTGATCTGCCAGTGCATTATATGATGGTAGATTGGGATCTATGTTGTTTGTGGTTGGACCTGATTGATAACATGAGTATATACTGAATCATTTATGAAAAAGTTTTTGTTTTCATCAAATTTGGAGCATCCATAAAATATGGCCCCCCCCCCCCCTTTCCGATATTTGTGTATTTAATATTTGAGCATTATGTTTGTTAAACATCAGTGTGAATTCCAGTACCATGTGTCCTAGATGGTACACATTTTACTGTAAGGTTGTCTAGGAGGCAAACAGAATTATTCCTTTGTAAGAATGGATAGTGCACCACCTGCTTTGCAGCTTAAATGTTTCTTTGGAGCCTAGGGTGGCTAGTGGTCTAGGGCACTTGCCTTGCAGGTTATTCACCTATCTCACCTCTGTCCATGTGGGTTTCAGTGTCAGCTCAACCAATGTGGTTATTGAAGAAAGCTTGCCAATACCTTTGCAGTGGGTCAGGGGTTCTTCCTGGGGTCTTTCCAGGTTCTTCATCCACCAAATATTCTGGCAACCATGTAATGTCTATCACTTTTGGAAAAATAGTAATAAATCCCACAAAACCGAATAAAATATGTGTTCCATTAAAATAAGTTTCTTCCCACTTTTTGACATAGGACTTAAATGTATGTACAGTATGTGATGAATTAATTGAAAACTAAATCAAAATCATTGAAGTTATTTTAAATTTGCAACTAAATTGTACATTAGATGAAATTGTATGTTACATTGTAAAAACTAAACTAACTTGATCAGTCTGGAAAAAAGCTCTTGCAGGCTTGGGGATTTAGAATAGGCCTGGTGTGTGTTATTGTGCCCTTTGTTAGAGGTGACCCATGGAGGCAACCAGTTTACTGTGGAATGCATCTGATAATGATGATGTTCCAGGTGATGTAAAAGTGTGTGAGTTGTATAGAAATGTACATGACCTTTAATTTTAAGGATTGAACCCTTTTTTATGCCCCCACCATGTCACTGGAAAGGGGCATACAGTGTTACCTGTGTCTGTCCATCACATCACCTCCTGTCCATTATAAATCTCATTCAGTTTCGTAACTTTTGAATTGAAATAAAATTTGGTATGAGGCTTTATATTAAAAAGACATAAGTAGACTTTGATTTTCACAATTTTCTGGAATAACTTTACAATTTTTGCTCCTGTTTGACTTAGAACTCTGCATTTAAATTTTCACTCAGTAGCTTTCAGATGATTTCATGGATTAATACCCAATTTTGTTTGAGGCATTACATTAAGAAGACTTGGTTTGAGTTCTTTTTTTTTTCTCTCCATTTTGCAGGAAATTGTTATAGAGTTATGGCCCATCTTTTGACTCAAAACTTTGTATTTTAATATCTACTCAATAAATTTTGAAGAATTACCTGAGGTAAAACCAAATTTGGGATGAAGTTTTACATTAGCAAGACCAAAGTCATTTGCATTTTAACATTTCCTGGCAAAATTATATAGCATTATGTCTCCTGGTTGACTTAGAACTTTGCACTTCGATTTATGCTTAGTGACTTTTGAAGGATTTCATGGTTTAAAACCAAATTTTGTATGATACTTTTAATTGAAGAAGACCTATGACAAGCTTGATTTAAACAATTTTAATTTTGTGGCAAAACATTACAGAGTTATGATGCCATTTTGAGTTAGAACTTTCCCTTCAATTACATGATATTGATGTTGGCCTTCTTGCTGTTGAGAAACATTTTGTATGGCAATTTTTGCAACATATTTACCTTTTATCTTTTGTCTTGTGGTGCATATTTACTTTTGGTTGGAGGAATTTATTTCTTGTGGGCTTTGGAAATGATTTTGACTTTACAATTGGTGGTAGCTAGTGTTTTTAATAACACTGTATAGTTAAAACCATGCTGATATCCTGTTAAGTTCTCTGCATGCATTTAAACATGCATACTCACCTGTCTACCTACTGTAAAACTCAAACACTACCTAAATGTGATTATGTAACCATTTATGCACAGTTTGTGGTTTTATTGATAAGTGGTTTGTCAGAATTTTTGTTCTGCAATAGCTGATTGAAAGGGGTCACAAGTAACCAATGGGTCAGCTGAATAACTGAGAGAACACCACTACTGATCACAGACAATGATCTTCTTTGCTTATTTTGGGGACGAAATATGGACTGCCACTCTCAAATCCTAAAACCCAATCTGAACTGAAAATTCCCATTGTAGAATATCTAAAGGAGATAATTTTTTAGCTCGTATTTATCAGGTGGCAAGACTAATAGAACCATCTCCATATATCTGAGCAAGATAGATATGCAGGGATAAGATGCTTATAAGGGATGAGGTTTGCAGAATTGTAATTCTTGAGGGATAGATATTCCTATTGTGCTGAGACACTTGGGCAAGATTCTCTCTCTCACCCACAAAATGCAGTATATTTTTGGTGAAAACATTTGAATAGAAGATAAAAAGGTTTTATACAATTGGCAATGATTATGCCACTAGAGAATATTGTAGATGTTTCAAAAGAATGCAGTATATAGAAATCAATTTTACTGTTCTTTACCGACTCTTCTCTTTTTACCTGTATCTTTTACTACGGCTTTGCTTGGCAAAGTCAGTAGAGCCTTCTAGTAATCAGGATGTTCATCACTCCATCTGTCCATCCATATACAACCTTATTCCTCAAGATGACTCTACCAGGAATTGTTGTATTTAAACAAAATATGGTTTGCAGGTTCATGTTGTTGAGACATCATATGTGCATGATTTTCAACCATCTTTGTCATTATGTAGATGAGATATGGCCTTTGCCACACTGCCTAACATTCATTTCCACAAAGTAGTTTTATGAGGAACACATCTATTTCAATCAAGTGTGGTATGCAGCTTTATTGATGATACCTCAGATAAGTTCAATTTAAACTATTTACAGAAGTTTTTACAAGAGTTATGGCCCCTGTTTTCCTTTCCTCACAAATATGGTTTCACTGAGGATCATTAGTTTTCAACCAGATTTGTCCTGCAGTTTTTGATTGACTAGTCCTCAAATGATTTTTATTTCCCACTTTATTGTGACTAGTCCTCAGAAATTTTTTTTTATTTCCAACTTTCTGTGACTAGCCTAATATTCATATCCACAATATAACTTTATTGGGAATAGATGGATTTCAACCAAATGTAGTGTGCAGCTTTATGAAACCTCAGATGAGTTCAGTTTCAAGCATTTCATGTCATCTTTTACAGGAATTATGGCCCCTGGTTTCCCCTCTTGCTAACTTTGGTTTCCGCAGCAGAACTTTACTGATGATTGTTAAACTTCAACCCAGCTGTACATGAAGCTTTATTTTGATAAGACATCAAGCACATTTAATTTTCATTATTCCATGATGTCATTTACAAATGTTACATGCCATGATTGCTTGCTTTTCTAACTCTTTGGTTTCCACAATGCAGCTTTGTTATAGATTATTGGATATCAACCAGATATGGTGTGATCTTTATGGGAACTTGAATGATTTAGTTTTCATGTTTATGTGTTGTAATTTACAGGATTTAATGGTCCTTGGTTGCACATTTTTCTAACTTTGGTTTCCAGCATAACATTACTAAGACTTACTTGATTTTTAATCAAATTTGGCGTGTAGTTTTATATTGAAGAGACCTTGAACAAGTTTTATTTTCAGCATTCTATGTTATTATTTACATGAGTTATGGTCCCTGATTGCCAGTCCTCCTAAATTTTTTTTTCTGCAGTATATCTTTACCAACGATTGTCAGATTTCAAGCATATCTGGTGTGCTGCTGCTGTATATTGAGGAGCTCTAATATGTGTTTAATCATCAGATGTCATGAGATTCATTGTAAGGTTACTTCATTATTACTTAGTAGAGTAGTTGCTGATCCACTTTCCAACTTTGGTTTCTGCACAGGTCATTCAGGATTTGAACTCTTCCAAAAATTTGATTGTCAGGATTTTACAACATCAGTTTGTTGAGTTATGAATCATTATTATTGGATACACTCTATTTTACTTATGCAAGATCCTCAGTTTAAGGCTGTGCTGAATAAATTGTAGCAAGCAATGCCCTTTGTGATGCACCCATCACTCACAGCTCAGGTTTTATCCCCCTTTTCAAGAAGTGTATACTATTATATTTTTCAAGTTTTTTTTTCTGAAGAATTTATCTTGCTTAAGATTACAGCAATTTTTAACTCAACTGATTATAGACTATAATAACTTATTGGATGGTATGTTGTCTGTCGTCCATCATCTGACATCCATCTGTTTGCAAAGGTTTGTTATAGTTACTCATTCTAAACTATTTGTCAGATTACCTTGAAATTTTATACAAATAATCATCCCATGGTCTAGTTCAGGGGTGCGCAAAATATGGCCCATGACCTGTTTTATCTGTTAATTTACATCATTGGCTATGGTTTTCAAATCACTTATTTGGCCTGCACCTGGGAGGGTGTTGTCCTTGCCTGATCTAGTTCTAAATGAAAATGGTGCTGATCAGACATCTTGTTATCTCTATTCCTCCTGCATGGATAGTCATTTCAAGATGGGGGTTTCACTAAAAGACTCCTTATGATGTCTAGTTGGTCTTAAATAAACATGGTTCTATTCTGACATCCAACATGGCCACCACAGCAGCAATCTTGAAAATCTTATTGCTACTCTTGAATCGATGGTCATATCAACATGGGATTTTAACTGAAAGACTTCTAATAATGTCTAGCTGATTCGAAATAAAAATGATGCCAATCTAACATACAATATGGCCACCTTGGCAGCCATCTTAAAAATCCTGTTATCACAACTTCAGTTGAACAGAAAGTCATATTGATATGTGGGTTTCACCAGAATACTTCTTATAATGTCCAGATGGTCATGATGAAAATTTTGCAGATCTAATGCCCAATACAGATGCCATCTTGAAAATATTGTTATTGCTCCTCCTGTGTGGAAAGTCTTGAAAATGTTGTTGTCTCTACTCCTCTCCAAATGGATGGCTATATCAACATGGAGTAGATTTCTTGCGTAACCTAGTTGATCCTCAATGAAAATGGTGCCAGTCATACATCCAATTTGAGTGCCATGACTGTCTTAAAAACTTTTTTGTCATTATTCTCCCTGAATGGATGATCTTGATGCCATGGGGTTCTCATCAAGAGACTCCCAATGATGTCCACTTTTTTCCAAAATGGAAATGGCGCCATGTTGACATCCATTATATGTACCACAGCAGCTAATGTCAAAATCTTATTATTGCTGCAGAATATCAGAGACGGATTCAACACTCAGCAGTTAAAAGAAAGAAATGGTCTTATCTAGAATTCCTGGAAAGTATTTTCATCCAATAGAGCAATCAGTCCTTTCAAGGGACTCTTGTTATGTTTGTAATTTTCACCACCTTACTTGTACTTCACACTATACAGCCCACTCCAGTGGCCTAAGAGGTTAGTGTCCACCACAGATGTGGGAGGTTGCGGGTTCGAACCCCAGCCGAGTCATGCCATAAAAATGTTACTAGCAGCTGCTGCATTTGGAATTCAGCATTAAGAGGCTAGTGTTAGGACCGGTTGGCCTGGTGTCAGGATAATGACACTGGGTGGGACATGATGCTACATGTCTGTGGCATGATGCTTCAGTGCTAACATCACTATAGGCTGCTTCATTGCAGACATTATTTGTAGCTATATGACTGAAAAATTGTTAAAGCTATGTTAAAAATCCAAATCATACACACACACTGTGTGTGTGTGTGTGTGTGTGGGTGTAGATGTGTGTGTGTAGGGTTTAACAGCCCATCAGCATAATACTGGCTATATGGTGCTAATCAGAAGTTAAGTTCTTGAATGAAAATAGAAAGAATTACAAAAAACATGAAAACAAATGTAAACATGATGTACTACAAGTTATAAGACACAAGGTAAAGATGATAAAATTCTATGAAAGTTATACAGAATAAAGAACAGAGGTGCACAGTGCAATGAGACTGTGTTGCACAGTTACTGTAGTAAAGGCAATGAGACTGTTGCACAGTTACTGTAGTAAAGGCAATGAGAATGTGTTGCACAGTTACTGTAGCAAAGGCAATGGGACTGTTGCACAGTTACTGTAGTAAAGGCAATGAGACTGTTGCACAGTTACTGTAGTAAAGATAATGAGAATGTGTTGCACAGTTACTGTAGTAAAGGCAATGGGACCGTGTTGCACAGTTACTGTAGTAAAGGCAATGAGAATGTGTTGCACACTTATTGTTGTAAAGGCAACGAGACTGTAGCACAGTTACTTTAGTAAAGGTAATGAGACTGTGTTGCACAGTTACTGTAGTAAAGGCAATGAAAATATGTTGCACAATTACTGTAGTAAAGGCAATGAGACTGTGTTGCACAGTTACTGTAGTAAAGGTAATGATAAACATATCAAACGTTTTATACGCATTTATTAAATGTTTCACACATCATCATGTTTAAGCTTAACATTTCTGAATTTTGCATTTGTGATACTTTTTTTTTTCAGACTTAATTGAGGCAGAGAGTAATCCTATTTAGCAATTTTTATGCAGTCATTATTGGGGTTTATGGACAAAGTGATTTCTTCATGCCAACATATGACCTCTTTATTGCTAAAGTTATGGCTATAAATATTCATACCCTATCAGGATAAGGAAATGTTGGGCACCTGTTGACACATTTGTTTTGGATAGGGAAATGTTGGACCTGTGTTGACAGATTTGCTTTAAAATGAATTTTCAGGTAATTTCTGTGTTGATAAAATGAATTCAAAAGAAGCATTGGTTTTATTACTCTTAAGATATTAACCTTTACATCCTGACAGTTATATTTTTTTGTGCTAGCATTGGAATGATCTTCAAGGTTAAAGGCTGAAATGCCGAGTTTTATTAATGGTTAACATATATGCTCATTTATAAGTCATGTCAACTGCAAAGAACATAGATTCTGATTGCTATTGCATAACTCACTGGTAAATCAGGATCTATGTTGTTTGTCAAATGATTATTCCTAACAAACTTTCGCCCCAGATAGCTGAGTGGTCTAAGGCACTGACCTTTATCGATCATGACATTTCATTCTCTCCACGCGTGTTTGAGTCTTGGGTTCAGCCATTAGCTCCCAGTAGCTTCCTAGGTACTTCCTCCACCATTTATACTGACCACCATGTATTGTCTATCTTGCAGTGAGGAATGGCATTAAATCTCAAACAGTACCCTAACAAACTGCATAGACTCAAATTTGCTGACATGTTATGTGATGGCAGGTTGACTGGCAGTGTCATTATGGTGCATGGCTCCTGGTGATATTATCACAGGGGTTAAATGACAGTGTCATTTTGGTGCATGGCTTCTGGTAAATTATTACAGGGGTTGAATATTGCCAACTCTCGTAATTGAAAATCCATACTTTCTACTAGAAACCCTGACCCAATAAAAGATGAGAAAGCCTTACTGATTTGGGTGGAGAGGGTCAGATGTCAAGGACACTGATGACCCAAGGCAGAAATGTCAAATACTATAGTAATAAGAGGTAAGCTTTACATGCCTTCAATATCGTTTTTGGTGGAGTGCCCAAAAGAGGATAAAGAACATTGCTTTAGAGTTTAAGAGATCGAAGATCAAAGTCACTGTAACAGACTCTAGTGCATGTAAACTGGTTTCTGTGCAATAACATTAATTTTTCTTCACAATTTTTGTGGGGGATTGGAGGTAGGTAATATTCAGGAGATAAAGAGCCCAAGTGATATGATTTACAATCAAATTGTTATGGCCTCTGTGATCAACTGTAGCAAAAGGATTTCTTTACAGTGATGCAGGTTCAGTTTAATACATCTTCATTTAGCTGATTGGTTGTGCCACAAGATAGTTGTGTATGCCTGTTGGTTTGGTAGTCCATAGGTTAAATGACATGGTCCCATGATCTAAGCATGTCAAATTGTTTCCATGCAAAATGATTTCTTTAAAGTATTCCAGTGCAAAAACTTACAGATATTCTGTCCTTGATGGTGCCAAGAAGAATATTGATCGATTTAATATCCTGAAGTTAAAGGTCATTGTCACTGCAAGGGAAATAATATTTTGAATAAAACAAGGTAAAGTCTACGAGTCTTCCTGTTTGGGCCACTGGCCTATAAAGATTTTTAAATGGGACTTAAATTTGACATGGGACTTTTTTCTTTATGTCTCGGTGATTGGTTGCATGAAGCTTAAATAATTAATATGCACCAAAAATTATGCTAAAATTTTAATTATCCCTTGATAGCAGTAGATAGTATTACTTTCAAAATGAAATAAAATGGGTCAAAACCATTCTATAATCCAAAATGAAAAACTTATTTTTGATACTAAAATGACGAATTACAATTTCAATTTTGATTGTTCTATGGTAATTTCCTACCAAGAGTTTCTATATAGTAAAATATAGATGAGTTTGTCACCCATTTTCAGTATTATAAAGTCACCTCATTTATTTTGAATACTGTTAACATTATTTGCCATGCTTGTTAGTAATAATTAATTGTACAGCCAATTGTGAATTTTACTGCACATTCATGTTGGAATGTATTTCTCAACACTTAATTTTTATCTGATATTCTGCAGATCTGATGCAAACTGGTTCATTATGAATGTGAGGGGACTGTTCTGAACAACTTCTAGCTTTTATATGACATCTAGGCACAGCAGTGATGTTTTTTATTGCATCATTTGTGCAGAATTCATGTCTTGATTGAACCCTGTAATAACATTAGTTACATGTAACTGATTTATACATTTTCAGTATTTTAAAGGCCTAGCAATGGAAATTAGTTAAATCTTATTAAATCAGGGAATGGTAATGTGGGGGTGGGGGATTATAGGAAAAGGAACCTATCATATCCATGGTGGTGTTTATTTAAAAAAAATTCTCCAGGTAAAAGAAAAGAAAGCATCATAGCGGGAAAGAAAATGCTTGGTCCCTACCTCAGAATGTTAAATGGTTGGTTTCTTGGACATCCTTTGTTTCTCCAGTGTTGGTAAATAGCCTTATATGTGTCATTGTTAACTGAGGTTTTGTGCTATGGTTTTTGAAAATCAGAAGGGTATGTGCATGAAGTTCACAATGTGATTTTCAATTAAGATGGTGTTCTGCCATGGCCTATTTGAAATGCAAGAGATACTTTGCTGCATCAGTACAATAATTGGTTAAAAACATCGTAGAGAATTTTGCAAACAATCAGGAACTATGTTGTGGTATAAAGAGTAACATGAATTCAACTGCTGAAAACTAAATTACAAGTATCTTACCCATATAATTCCTGATAGTAAGTTTAATATTTGATACTGAATTTCATATAAACTGATTCAGAAACAAAGAAAATCCTCATAAAGTGAAGCCTTGGTAATATGCACTGTGTTTATTGGAATGCTATATATCTGAACAATAGCAACAGACTACACTTTTGTAACAATTTGCCAATTCAGATTTTTTGGTGCACAGTAATGACAGAGCTAGAGGACATAATATCTTTTCCATATCTGTATATAGAATTTGTAGATATAAATCGGGGAAAAATAAAGTAAAAAGTGCACTACCTTGCAGGTAACAGATATCAATCTGGGGAAAATAATGTAAAATGTGCACCAGCTTGCAGATTGCTTACATCAGGCAGATACATTTTCATCCCATCCTTCAGAGAAGTGCTGTCATCATTACGATAATGACATCAAAATATGTTACTGTTAATTATGTCAACAAATGATGCTAGGATAGTATGTACGAAGAAATAGACCTTGAAGCATTCATGTTGGCTGTTATACATTTTGTTTTGTTTATTTTGAAAGTGTATGAATTGATATGCTTTATTTTAGTGCTCACAGTGCTATCTAGTTTCCAGATTTTGGGGCAACTCATTTTCTTTTCACTTCATTTCTAGCTCAACTTGTCATAGACCAGAAGAACTTAAGGGATGGTCTGTTGGCCATTGTCCATCCCTTAGTACAAGTGTGTTATCATCACTCCTCCTAAGCTACTTGGAGGACAGCCATGAAACTTTACACAATTTCATCTCAAGGTCTTGTTGGTCCTAAGTAAAAATGGTGTTGCCCAGACAGTATTGCTGCTACATATTGCTACACCTCCTGAACAGATTGCCGTATGAAATTGGGGTTTCACTGAAAGATTTCTTATGATCTGAGGTCCTAAATGAAAATGGTACCAATCTGATATCCAGTATGGCCACCATTTCAGTCATCTTGGACATCTTGTCATTGCTTCTCATGAAAGGAAAGTCGTATCAACACAGTTTTCACCAGAGGTCTTCTTATACTGTCTAGGTACTCTTAAATGCAAAATGTTCCACTCAGACATCCAGTACATGTATTATGGTCACCACAGTGGCCACCTTAAAATTCTTGTTACTGCTACTCTTTCTGAATGGATGGTTATGTAAACTTGGGGGTTTTCAATGAAAGACTTCTAATGATGTTCTAGATGAAAATATAGCTCTTCTGATATCCATTATGGCCACCATGGTAGCCATCATGAAAATCTTGTCATTGATACTCCTCCTCAAAGGAAAGCCTTATTGGCATGTTTTCACCAGAAGACTTTTTGTCATGTCTGGTTGCACTTAAATGAAAATGGTGCTGTCCAGGCAGTCATCATATTAGTATGGCTACTCCACCAGAATGGATTGTGTTGGTCAGGACTAAATGAAAATGATGCCAATGTCAATAATAATTTCACCTTGTAAGTTTTTCTCATTCGCTTGTATGAAAGGACCAGGAATACAAAAATATATTCAGATTAATTGAGGTTTTTTTCATTTCTTGTAAAGTTTTCGGTAAGTAATTAACATCATTTTAAAGTTTTACTAACTAAATTCAACTTTTATACCTAAATCAGTGACATTATGCCTAGCGAGTAATCTTTGCAAACTGTATGACATGGGTTACATTTTACATTATTATCTGTCATATAGAATACAGCCCCAGGTGGCCAAATGGTCTAAGGTGCTCAATTTTACCAATCACTGTCATCTCACATCTGTCTTCATGGGTTCAGGTCTTGGGTGAGAAAGCTGCCAATAGCTTCCCAAGGGTTAGTGGTTTTTACCGGGTTTTTTTTCCCAGTTCTTCTACCACCAATTATACTGACTACCATGTATAGCCTACCTTGCGCTGAGAATAGGCGATAAACCCAAAACATCAACATGCTCACAAACTTATATGGTATCATTAATGAATGCCAAAAGTGCCATTGGCAATCAGTTGTTGTTATTGTTGTTATAGGGTTTAACGCCATTTTTCAGCACAAGACAGGCTATACATGGTGGCCAGTATTAATGGTGGAGGAAGAACCCGGAAAGAACCACTGACCCACGAGAAGCTACCGGCAAGCTTTCTCACATAACCACATTGGCCGAGCCCGAGACTCGAACCCACGCAGAAAATTATGAAAGAAAATACTTGTTAATGCATGTAATGGAAAATTATGAAAGAAAATAATTGTTAATACATGTAATAGACAAGGACTAAAACTGAGTAAGAACCAGACTTGAAATTTCATAGTACAGCCCATTTTTTGCTAGCTTAGATAATTGAAGATGTTATCATTTTAATTTGCCCATCATAAGGTGGGCATATTATGTAATAATGTTGTCTGCATTTTGACTGTTACCAGTTTGGTTTCAGCACTGACTTAAGATCTTCATCATTTACGTTTACCAGACTTTGTGGATGGTTGAAACTAATGGGGTAAGGAAGAAGTCTATTGATTTTTTTTAGCAGGATGATAAATTAAGTGATCTCTAACTGAAGGATGAAAAAATGGTTTATGCATGGTAACATTAGTTATACATCACAGTCTGCACCAAACATTGTAGATGTCTTGCACATGGGGTAATGGGAAAAACCCCCATTTATTTTGGGGTCAAAAGGAGAGAGGTCACAATAATATTAATTCTTTATATATGCCTTTTAAAGAATTAAAAAATCTGTACCTCTTGTCATATATCTTGTAATACTACATGTTTACATTTTTGGGGGAGGGAAGCATGTTTATAATTGACACTATATAGCCAGTACTGTGCTTGCCATAAGACCCTATGCACGCTCGCCTCAAACCACTAATTCATTTTCCATAGATATCGATGTTACTGTTTGTGAAAATAAAACTATTTTGTGGCTCTGCATGCAGTATGTTTACTTTATTGAATTTACAGCAGATTTTCTGAGCAATCAGAATGGAGTGCTTTACACTGTTTTCTTTATAAAGATATATGTCCCTAAAGCTACCTTACTCAGCAGTCTTGCACTGGATATAGGCAATTGATTTGATTATTTGGGCCTACTAGAAAGAATGTCAGAATTGTACAAGTGCACGTCAGAAACTACCTTGAAATTGATAGCACTAATACACAAGTCATGGAAAATTAGGAAAGAAAAATTCCGTGCTGATATTGGTCTCTAAGTACAAAGTATAGTATCCAGTGGTCCCCCACTTTGGGCCTGGTCCCCTGCTCAATTAATAATTAGTATTCAACTCATGCATAAATACTGCAAGGGAGCATGATTTCAGATTTTAGTGAATTTCCATCAAGAGATTTAGGAGGGGATGTGGTAATGGAAAGACATATTGGCAGTTGGAGCAGATGTGGTAATGGACAAAGAGATTGACAGATGGAGTGGATGTGGTAATGGACAGATTGGCAGATGAAGTAGATGTGGGAATGGACAGATAAATTGGCAGATGGAGTGGATATGGTAATGGACAGACAGATTGGCAGATGGAGGGGATGTGATGATGGACAGATGGATTGGCAGATGGAGTGGATTTGGTAATGGACAGACAGATTGGCAGATGGAGGGGATGTGGTAATTGACAGATGGATTGGAAGATGGAAGGGATGTGGTAATGGACAGACAGATTGGCAGATGAAGTGGATGTGGTCATGAACAGACAGATTGGCAGATGGAGGGGATATGGTAATTGACAGATGGAGTGGATGTGGTAATGGACAGACAGAATGTCAGATGCAGGAATGTGGTTATGGGTGTACAGATTGGCAGGTGGAGGAGATCACAGTATCCCATGCCAAAGTGTGAAGATAATAATTAATTTGAATTCATTTATTTTTGCTGCTATCAGTTTTCATGGTTTTGCGAAGAATGAAATCTTTGTCAGTACTTAATTCTAAGGGTTGTAGAAGGGATCCTTTTGTTTCCACAGAAGGGATCCTGTTATTTCTAGAGCAGTGGCCTTATTGTGTCTACAGAATGGTCTCTTTGAATTCATGATTTGTAGAAACCACAAAATCCATGAAAATGGTTAAGTGTTTTTAGGTGCCTCAGGATTATTCCTTGTATCATGAAAAATAGTATATTCACAAAATTACATTTCTGTGATGGCTACAGTGCATTTTGCTGCCGTTTTAGAAATATAATATTTGCATGCATCAAATAGCCAAATCGTTTGTATAAATGATTATTAGAGAGTTTTGATATGAGGCATGAGCACTTGAATTTGAAAGAGAAGTTATGAGATCTAAAACTTGTTGTACATATTAAAGCATGACTTGGTGTCATAGTAATTGATATTAAAACACGGCTTGATGTCATAGTAGGTACTAAACACCCCAGATACATGGAAAATGCTTTCTCATATAAGTTGTATTTCCTTCCAATAATCTACATTAACATGTATTTCGTGTCTGTAGGTATGATGTTAATGATATAATTAAAACTTACACCATGTGTGACCTAGGAGTCACTTTGTTGCATCAGGATGTTACTGTATTTATATTGCATGGCTTCCTGTAGTTCATGATTAACTCGCTTAAAAAAACAACTTCAAACCATGCAAAATTTCTATATACAACCTGTTGACAGGATGTCAATTGATGTAATAGACACACAACCTCTTAGTAAGATGTAAAGCTTGTCTCACATCTTGGCATCAGTGTGTTTTGGTAGGTTCATTGTAGATCTGGGGAGATTTTAGATGGTTTTTCATTCATAGCGGTACTTAATGAAAATGTTCATCTTGCACAACTATACAATGGAGTCGATCTTTTCTGTGATATAGTGATACATGTGTAGCAGTTATCCCAGGGTATTATTCCTGATGCCAAGATGTATGACTGGTCAAAACAGCGCACTTATGCTCTGTTCCATATTCTTTGTTGGAGAAACAGTCAAATGTCATGGCAACAGTGGAAGGAAACTATGAAGATGCCACATACAGTATGGAGTTATAAGTTTAGTTCCAACTGTAAACAACATAGACCATGATCTGCTATCATATAATTCACCAGCAGGACAGGGTATATGTTGTTTGTACTATTCATTATTCCTCACAGATTGCATAGACCTAGATTTGCCTGTGCATTATGCAACAACAGACCTAGGTCTATGCATTTTGTAGTTGGACTGAACTTTTATGCCAGTATATATGGTAATTGCATTTGTCTTAAAGAGATGACCACTGTACTGTATCAAGTATTATATGTTCGTGAGCTTCTGTTATAATATACAAATAAATTAGAACTTCTGTTAGGAAACCACCCTAAGTGCCAACACAACATTGTCTGTCAAGACAGGTGGTCTCACATTGGATGTCATTTCTCTTTATAACAGATTAGTTGGTACACTGAATATCTGGTCTGTCAAGACATTTTGTCTTTCATAGCAATGGTCTTTCATGACAGGTTTTATTTTGTGCTGAAAAATGGTGTTAAACCAATGAAACCTACAAACCTTATCCAAGCAAGCTATAAAATCAACAGCAAATCTGTTTACTTTTGCTGCCAAGAATGTCATTTGTGATCTATCTGTTAACATATGGGAGCACCAGTTAACATATGGGAGTACCAGTTCATATGTGGGGGTACATTTAACATATGAGAGTACCAGTTACCATGTGGAGTACCCATTATTGTAGATTTCACAGTTGTTACAAACCACATTTAAATTAATGTCCAGTGAAAAGTGATGTGTAAAGACTATGGGACTTCTTCCCCAATCCACAAGTAAAGCAAAAACAAATATAATAATATTTTGGAAAATTTTGAAATTTGATACCCATAAAACAAATGAATTAATGGTGTAAAAGTGTTGTTCCAAATCCTTTTTGTTCCAAATGTTAGTAAATTTTTGCACATGTGTTCCATGTGCATATTCTGGACAATTTTATCCAATTTCTGGTTTTCTGTTTCTATATTTTTATTGTATGCTTACATCAAACAGCTGTGCCATTTTAAGTAATTTACCATAGGTCATGATTCACCTGGAGTATTAAACATTAAATAACAGTGATTAATTTTTCTGATTACATTTTTCAGAGGTCAAATGCTTGCAGAGGAAAATAGGGGCATATCAATTGCCATTTGTGTCACTCTTTGTTTTTTGCACTTCCCTTATGGTAATACAGTTCACAAGCCATCATGTACCAGTGTGAAGGAAATCCTTGTCATTAAGAAAAAGAAGAAAAAAATAGGAGAACTTGTATTGAATGAGAGATACTTGACCAAGCCTATGACAGTTCACACTGTAACAATGCTTGTCTCGTGCCCTGTGTGCTTCAGAAATGAATGCAAAACTGAATAGGATGTATTTAAAATTGTAAGTGCGCCACTTTTTTAAAATCCACTTTTCATCTAGTTGACATGTCATTTAAGGACCAAGTTGGAGCAGAAACATTTGCTATTAAATGGTTATTTGAGCTTCTGAAACAGTTTTTCCAAGAAATGCCAGGGACATAAATATTACATTTACTGAGTTACTTGGTTATGAATTTGTCAAATATTCCATTCTTACTGTTAACTATGCACAGTAAATACATATACACTTAGATTGATAATTATATTTCTTTGTACATGTTTGTTCAACAGAAACTTTCAGGGTTCAGACAAAAACGCTTTTCAGTTTTAATGCCATGCACACCTAAATTTAACTGGAATCATGGCACATGGCATATTGTCTGAACCCATGATAATGCTGGTCACTTAGGTGCTTTCCATACACAGCATTATACGGACCTTCATCCTTACACGATCATCGCTATTTCTTGTTATAATTGTATGATGCTAATCATAATGTTGTAGAATAATTATCTTTTGTATTTAGGTCTGTAAATTAAACACAGTTGCTTTGATTTACTCCTAACTGCATTACACACATTTCATTTCATTGCCATTGAATAATGGAATTCATTTTATGATTTTGAAAATTGTTAGCTTATGAAAATGTTGAGTTTTGCACTGCATAAAGATTCAAGAAATTATAGTGTAAAGTGGGGTTTTTTTTAAACAGTAAAGTGGCATTTTTCATGTGAATCATCTGCAGTGGTAAATAATATAAAAATACATGTATAGTCCCATTTCATCTTTGGACCTGAAATTTTTGGGTAATTTTTTGTAATCATCAATCACAATGTAGACACATACATACATACATACATACATACATACATACATACATACATAAACACACACACATACATAAATACATACATACATACATACATACATACATATATACATACATACATATACACATATTTCTTTTGGTCTTTGTACTCTGACTTAACCCTTGGACAAGTGTCAGGTGGCAGCTGCTACATGCAATTAGTGTGATAAATGACCTTGACATTAATACCTTGTCAGAGTCCATAAAAATAAGATGGTTATCTGTTGGTTTTAATTAGTTAGTTTTAATTAAGGTGATACATCAGCCCCAAATCTATACCAATACTGTATGAAGGTTTGGGTTTGTTTTATCACCTTGGGCTTTAATAACAGAATATCTCTGCTGTACAGTAAATTATTTGTTATACAGATGCTATATCTCCACACATTTCAATCATTGTGTTAATGGAGTATACCTATGACACATAATTTATTATATTTGCACACACACACACACACACACACACACACACACACACACACACACACACACACACACACACACACACACACACACACACACACACACACACATATATGGCTGAAACAGTAATGTACTTCAGCAGTTACTTGTAATGCATTAACTGAATGCTACCAGTTAATTACAGTTGGAAACACCCTAATACACAGCGACAACTGGCAAGAATTGGTTTATTTGGATTGTATTAAAGTTATTTAATTATCATGAGCTCTGCATGTACATTCCACCTTAATTCTTTTGTCATAATCTCCATCATATCACCTGGTGAACAGTACCAAACAGGTTGATTGCAAGTTGGGTTTTTTTTTTTGCATTTTAATGTGAGAGTGTGTGTACATGTTTGCATGAAGTTTGAGAAAAGATGATATTAATATTATTCTGTATCATATCCCAGGATGTCAGAACACAGTACATTTATATCACTGTGCTGCAAATGTGGAAAATGTGTTACAGTGTTTCTATTCATATTTAAAGGCTTGTTTGGTAAGTGACAATTTAACATTCAATTTGTTTATGGATTTGCTTAGTTTACTTAGTATGTGTGAGGCAGGGGATTGGGGTCATGGTTAACCAGTTGTCAAGTATGGCAACAAGTTACCACTAATGCATGAATGTCAGTGATTGTCCAGGCAATGACTTAAAGTCCTAATAATTGTGATTGGTTATGTCAATCCCTCCATGTGTCTGTGTATGCATGCATCCATTCATCACTCACTTGTCACCAGAACTCCATAACTTAGACAGATGATAAGAGATCATTTTTGATAATGGTGATTCAAGAGGATTAGTATACCACAATGAGGGTTTAAAAGTCTGAATACAGCCCCCAGAGGAGTTGACAGGGGTCAAAGGTTATGTTTTCAGAGTTAATATAGGTTCATGTAATTTAAACTCCATTTACACCCTTTGAAGAATGTGATCATATTTTGTTGGATGTTTCATGAAGATGAATTAGATAACAAGGAAGGTTTTTTTTTTTATCCTGGATGCAGCCTGTTTGGGTGTATGGTGGCAAAAATGGGGTAAAAAATAAAAAGATTGCTTCTGTTTCTGGCTTACACCACTAGCTGTAAAGCCAAGTGAGAATATGGTTTGGTTCCATTTTTCATCACACATCTCCAATTCAGTTATTTACAGCATCTTAAAAACTGCTTGTGTGCACATAATTTTACAGGGAGCATTCCAGCATCACGATGATTCAGATTTGTTCAGTAAATATTCAGTTTATCCATCATCCAGCAGATGTTGTTACCAGAAAAGAAAAGAAAGCCTTCAAACAATCTTTACAAAACCACTCAGCGGAATTTAACCAAATTTGACAGAAAACATCCTACTATAGAGGTATTTCAGATTTGTTCAAATGATGCCATTTTGCCATTAATTACAGCTGCCAATACTAAAAATAGACAAACTTTTATAAGGCTTCTCAAAAACTGCTTAAATAAATTTGACATAAAGCATTCCCATACAGATGGCTTTCAAGTCAGCACATGCTGCTGATCCAGTGTTTTATCTAAATATGGCTTCATGTAAGTCATTTAACTCATCAAGGCAAAAAACAGTGAGTCAAAATCCAAACCAATGAGTCCTATTCAAGCCGATGATCAGTCTTCATTAGTTTTAAAAAAATAATTATATTGTTTAAATACACAACAAAAATATTAGTTATATAATGTGACTAAAGCCAGTAAGGCAATTCCTTTGCCAGAAGCATCTGAACATTCTATATTTGTTAAAAATCTTGTTGATGGTTTCATGTCATCAGAAATAATCTGAACATATATGACAAAGCATTTATTGTTGGATATGTCAGTGCTTTCATGTGCCATTGCTGTCACAAATGACAAATTTTGGAGGTCATGTATAAGACTATCCTCAACAACGTTTGACAGGCTCTCCAGTACCTCTGAACAGGTAGTAGCCGAGTCAAACTGAATGGCAGAATTCTTCAAAATGCCAATGGCATCAGTTTCTTCAGCTGTTAAGTCGTGTATTAAATTAGGAAGAGATTTGAATTTTAAAAAAGGGATGTCTTCTACACTCAGCCAATGTACACACTTACGTAGCACTTTCACTGCTATGTCTTGTTTGTAAAACTGCATTAAAATCTGCCTGGTACTGTGGACCTTCAATCAGCAGTTTGTGTTCTGGTAACCCAGCATGCCTTGCCAGTGTACTGTTCTGAAAGTTACTGTTTTTTGCACATTTGGTCATGGAGGTTTTTTTTAACCTCTGTACATATATGGCAAAACATAAAGGCGTCTTCACTGTCACATTCTTCACTCGACTTAACCTTTTGAAAATGTAGCCAGTTATGTTTTCAGCTATTGCTGCACAAAATTATGTTTCATCTTATGAGTAACTGGTACCTCATCTTTAGATGATTAAGGCTTCACTGGTTCGATAACAATACTATTATCGACATTCGGTTGTAAAAACGTGATCCAAATGATAATTTTGTTTGTTTCGGATCTATTTTAATTTGTTTGCCTTGGATGCCATTTTCAGTCGAATGCTGACAGTATCTTGGAACAATGCAAGGCATACAATTGAATGAATGGAAAATATTGTTTCGTTGCATGACAAGGATGCGAATAAAATAATAGTTTTTCGTGAGAATCACTTTAAAATCATGTGTTTATTTTCCGCCTCTTTCTTTTGTGTGGTGATTACATGGATCTAACATCCTGTTGCTACAAATGATGTGACAGTTACAGGTCACATAAGGTCAGCTCCAGGCTCCACACTGACTTGTAACCCTATGTATTATGATAATATCAGCGTAAGAACTGATGTGCGCATGTTTTTCCTGTTTGGAAGAGTTGTAATCTAGCCATTAAAGTAGTTAGAGCAGCCTCTATTTTGTGTTAATCAGCAAAAACATAACATTGGTGTGCGTCAATTTATGAACCGGCAACAATTTTTCGACCAAACCTTTGTGCTAATCAGCAAAATATAACATTGGGGTACGTCAGTTTACGTACCATCGACGACATTTGTGCGTCAAATCCGAAAAGTCTGCGTATTTGACTCATGATGCATGGGTAGATTAAACAATGTGATCCATCATCAAATATGGCCACCATTACTAAAACATACACTAATTTAAATGACTTATTTTCAGAAATGTCTCAAGAGAATTTAACCAAATTTAGCAGAAGGCAACGTAGCATAAATGGCCTTAAGTTTGTTCAAATGATACTGATACATCTTAAGATATGGCTGCCAGTACCAAAGAATAATAGAAAAACAAACTCTGAATGACTTCTTCTAAAAAAAACTACTCAAAGGAATTTGACCATTATTTGACATGAAGATTTTTGTTATTTATGGCTTCCAAGCTAACATCTTAGACTAAAGGCCTTTCACATTTATAGAAATGTGGTTCCACAATCAGATATGGCCACCTCTACTTAAAATAGAAAAGCATTCACACATTTCAAAACTGCTTAACATAATATTACTAACTATGACAGAAAGTGCTTAGGCAATCAAGGCCATTCAGTACATGAAAAAATGATGCTGATTTGGCTTCAAATATAGATAAATATTTAAAAAGATGGAGAAACATTAAAACAACAGTATTCAGAAAATATGCAATCAACTGCAAAGGAAATTTTTTTTAACAGGAAATATCTTACTAACTTAGACTCATAGGACAACTCATCTTGCATTTGGTTATTAGGCACTGGTCTCAGATGAGCAATGAGACCCACATGGGCCTTTTTTGTACATGTATCTAATTTGTCATTTTTCCAAACAACCAACTATTCAAACAAAATTCATGTCTCATAATGAGTCTGGATAATTAATGTTTTACTGCATGTCAACTCAGTCACTTTTGGGATGGCAAATGGATACAGAAATTTGGGTGGTATCTATCTGCAAGCATGGGAATGCTAACATCCACATTTTTTGTTTGATTTTAATAAAATTGGCTGTGAAGCTTCATTTCAACCATAGTTCAGATGATTCTGATAATGAGCAAATTTGGCTTGTAGTTACATAGCTTGATCTTAAATGTTCTCACATGATTTTGTTGATGATCAGTGCAAGAGGCATTTAAGCTGTGTTAGTGGTGAACAGCAAGGGACATGAGCTATGTTAATGGTAGACACTAATGGACACTAGGTTATATTAATGTCAACTTCTTTAGATTTGTTCCATCATTACCAATTTTTAATCTAATAATATTAAATTTGAGATGGTTGATTTGACCATTACTGCTGTTAATTAAAACTTGTATCTCAGGAAACTAGTGAGACATTGATCATACCAAATCTCTCATTAATTGAAACTTACTTCTCAGGAAATGTGAGAAAATTGACATTACCCAGCATCTGTGTGGGCATAGGAAATGGTGTGACAAAACTAAACAGATTGTATGCTTCATTATTGATTGTTCTGAACATTACACATCACAATGCAGGGCACATATTATTAAAACAAATTATGTTCATCTATCAGTGAATTCATCTTCCTTGTAACAGGTATTATAGTTCTGCAATTGAGGCTGCAGTGCTTACCAAAATTTAACTCAAATGATGCCATTTAAAGGAAATGATTCAAAACTTGTCCTTTAACCCAATCAGCACATGAAGCTTAAGCTGATGGCCATTTATATGTGGTTGTGTTTTGTGGTTTCTGGGTTTAATGCCATTTTTCAGCTTGTGATAGGCTATACATGGTAGCCATTATATTTGGTGCAGGAATTAGATCCTGGATAAAACCCAGTGACCCACAGGAACGTACTGGCAATTTTTCTTACATATCCTTGTTGCCAGGGCCAGAGACTCTAACCCATGTGGAGAGATGTGAGATATCAGTGATCTACATATGTAAAGGCAAACACCTTAGATCACTTGCTTATCCAGGGCCCCGCTATTGATATGTAAATCGCAGAAAGTGCTCATGCTTCACATCACACAATTTCACATCACACAATGTGTGATTGTTTCATTTACTGTACATTTGTTACTTCTTATTATGACAGGATTCAGTATTATTACAGGACTGTGTTGAATATATTTGACAGTTTTGGTAAAAGGTTATTAGGATCATCTTGATATTTTTTCATGCTGCCACATACGCATGAAGAGAAAAAAAACTGATAAATAATAGATCTATACGCTACCTTGATATGTGCATGGGATGATTTTGTTGACTCTACAATATTATAGGAAATTGTTGGCTTAACAAAGTTAAAATATTTTATTCAAAAATGTTACTTCTCAAGGTTCTGTTAAAGAACCTGCTTTTTAAAGTTAAATAATGTTGTTTTACTTCATAAAATGTTGGCAAGATCAGTAAATTAAACTTGTGTGCAGAGTTGTGTAATGTGCAGTACAATCAATTCTCATCAACTTTCTTTTCCTAGCAGTGAAAATCATTCACACTTGATGACAATTTTAAAAAATTTACCAAACAGTCATCTTAAGAAGAATTTGGAACATACATAAATTAATAAAAATTGTTAGTTCAGGCTTTACTGACAGTCACTGCATGTTCATTTACATGGTTACTAATTTTGTAAATGTTCACAGGCAGTAAACTAAACTAAGCCATTTAGGCATGCAGACATTACAAACCCTATCTATAGTAGTGACACATAGTTGGATACCATTATATTTAGGCAAGTCTTTTAAAGGTATCGTCTTTCAGGTCAAATTGTAATAAAAGTTACTGTCCATTTTCCATCATTATTATGTCTTAGCTACTACATATCCTCATAACAACCACAGCTCAGGAACCATTCAACATATTCTTATGTAATTTGGTGTGAACTTTGGCTTACAGCCCATAGGTGGGTTTATGGATTTACCTTGTCAGCTACATTTTGAATCAAGTTATGAATGATGATAATGCATTATCTTGACAGAGTGTAGTTTTTAAAATTCTAGCGGGCCTTCTTACAGTTACAAGTTCATATCAAAACTTACTAACCCATCTTGCCAGGTGATAGATTTATTGAAATATGTCCAAAAACAAATAATTTTTATAAAATGATCTTTATTTTTATCTTATCATGCAAATGGTCTGTCTGATCTTCAGCCTGCTAGCTACTAGGAGTTTCTTCATTCATTTTTCAAGTTTGCAGTATTAAACACCAATACATGTTTGCACTGATCCATGCTGAAATTATGTTGGCTTGGAAAATACCAATAGATCCACGTTAATCATCTTGCAGATGATTTTGAAGGCAGTTTAATTGCATATAACTTATGAAAACATGATTTTATTGGTTCATGTTAAGTTATTTTGACCAGTCTTATTATTGCTTATGTGGTATTTTCAGAAATATCCCAAGATTAGGTAACATCACAAATAAATGCACCAATCCAATGTTTGAATTCCAAAAAGAAATCATGTTGAAACTTTCAGCAGATTTTTGCCTGAAAACATCCAGTAAAACAGTTTTTAGTTGGACCCAGAGAGTATTGATTCAGTGGTATACAAAAGAGATCCTTAGGTCATAAATTAGAAACAGTTCAGATCCCTACCCAGGATTATAATCATCTTTGCACTTATCAGGAATGAACAAAGTTAGGCTTTAAACTAGTACTGGATCCTAGGTCAGAAACTGCCACCTCATGGACTTGGCAACTGCATGGAACTGCTGAGATCCCATTGACCTACTGAACATGAAAAGGCAAATGCATGTGCGCAGCAACATTGGCCCAAAGGTTCACCCTTGTAATAATAATAATAATAATAATAATAATAATAATAATAATAATGTTTTTATTGAAAGAGGGTAACACAATTTGCTGAAGAACTAATCTACTTTGAGGCCCTCATACAAAGGAATTTATTTATTTTAACCGCATCTCTGAAGCCACTGGATATATTGGGTTAGGAAGAAGGAAATAGAGTGGGCATTTCTAATGTCAGCTGGAATACTATTCCAGAGCAAAGTTTCATAGTATTGGATCATCAGGTTTGGTATCTTATGGCACAGTAACACAAATAGGCTCTTGAGTGCTAAGGCAGTGAGTCCTAGGATGATCTAGTGGTAGGATTCAAACCCTCATCCTTTTTTCAATCACAAGTCTAGCATGTTGACAAGTGAGTCACTGTTGTTCCTGCTTGTATTAGTTGCCTTTTATGTTTGGGTACACATTGGTTGTATTCTACACTTTTACATCACTAGTCCTGCAAGGGTGGAGGTGTGACATTGAGCAAGAGCTGAGGAACTTAGGGTGGGATTGTGGGCAGGATGGTGTATGTGGAAACAGAGATGATCAGTCATATGTGTATTAGTCCATTCATTCATGGACTGCTTAATCAGATTATATGTTTGTCCATTCATTCATGGACTGCTCAGTCAGATATATGGGTATTAGTCCATTCATTCATTGACTGCTTAATCAGATACATGTTTGTCCATTCATTGATGGACAGTTTAATTGATAATGAGCTAACTATTCACTTGATTACATTATCTTCATACTTATTAATCTTTCATTTGTTCATTGAGAATCATTCCTTTAGTCTTAACAAAAAATTTATTTTGAAACTGATTTTTCTTTGATACATTTTTCAGACAACCGGGGCCACTACAATGGACATGCATGCTCACCATAATCATGATATGGGTGGTATGGGTAACATGGGCCATGACCAGCACATGGGTATGAACATGAACAACACCGGTCCATGTGACTCCATGGGTATGATGGTATGATATTTTTTTGTAAATAAGATTAGCAAATAGTTTAGACTATGATCTGCATGGCACAAAATGTGGCTGATCAGGGTGTTCCAAATACTTGAAAATGTGTACACTGGAAAGAAGGTACAGTACATTAACAGCAGTGCGGCCATCGCAGTTTGAAGCAAGATTGATTACTATGGTAAAATGTTAATTGTGATGATGCCAGTTATTCAGATTGTTTCTTTGTACAGCCTACAATGGTCCATGTTCCTTGACATATTTTCTTACTACAGTGTGTTTCTAAATGTAACTCATTTACAGATCATGATACCAATGTAGAACAGTGTACTGTATATACTCACTCATAGGTCGAGTCAAACTGGAAACAACAAAGATTCTGATCTTCCATAGCATAATGCACCTGCAGATCAGGGTCTATGTTGTTTCCTCTTCTGAATACTCCTAATTGCACAGATCCAGATCTGCCAGTGCATTATGCGATCACAGATCTGGGTCTCTGCAGTTAGCAGTTGGACTAGTCTTATAAGTGAGTATATATGGTAACAGAAATCTTAACAAGCACACTCAAATATAATCTCATATAATTTTCAGATTGCAATTACACTGTTAATATGAAAAACTAAATTACCTTTTATAGTAAAAAAATAAATGTAATTAGGATAGAGGGAGGAAGAGAATGAGATACAAAGAAAGTTGATTTGTACACCTGATCGTGTACTATGACAGTGTAATTTGTCATACAGAAATCATGAGCTAATCAAGTGTGATTAAAACTTGTAACTGTCAGATCCAATGCATTCTGTATTTTAATCCTATGTGATTAACTGTTGATCAGCAATCAGTGTTGACTTAACAGGTGATAAAATTTAATCACTGACCTGTACAGGTGTGAATAGAATCCATGTCAGCTGAATTTGCTTTCATTATTGCTCCTTGACAAGGCCACACATAAAACGATCCTTCATCATCATCATCCAATAAAATTAATATGACTTTAAGGAGTAATTGCAGTTTAGTTTAATAGATGAAAACCTACCGTGATACATTTTTGCATGCTTACTAAGTTTTAATTTTCCTCTTTTTTCAGATGTACTTCCATACAGGCAAATGTGAATACATTCTTTTTGAAGCGTTGCGCACCACTACAGATGGACGTAAGTCAACTCTGCCCCACTTCCTACCAGAATTGTTTGCCTTGATTTTTTGTAATTGTGTCTGCAGAGTTTATGTACTGGATGTAATGTAGAATATGCTTTATAGCTAGCAAAGTAGGTCACAGTGACTACTTTTTATGTTCCAGTGAGAGCTTTGAACATGTGATGTATTGAAAACAGTAATAGTTTCTGAATCTTGTTGGATTCATTAAAAAAAGATACACGGGTGATTACGTAATTATTTTCACATGGCCAGTAATTGTTTAGGTGTCCAAGTCCTATCAAAAAGAAAAAGTATGAAGTATAGGGATAATTAAATAATGATTTACACTTTCTGTACCTTTCGTTTTTGTAGGTTTCAATTTTCATTTTTGTGTTTCAAAAAATAGATGAAAAACACATTTCTTGTGTACTTAAATTTGTGCATTTACCTCTCTAAGTTTGCATGTTTGTAGGTGTTGATTGTCATTTATAAACCTCTACAAATACGCCAAATAAAGAACTCAAAATAACACAACTATGCTGACAACAAATGGCGACCACTTCAATAGTTAAAACAAAACTATCACATGTATAAGTACAAACCAACCACCTGTTAAGATCAATCACTTACAATTAACATCAAAAGGAGCCTATTATGCAGACAACACTAAGCTAATTGGTTATTAAAATATGTGTATGATCTCTTCCTTAAAACACTGTCCATAATGATGCACCATCAATTATTTTCTAATGACCATAGGATTAATACAGTGGCATAAGAGTTGTAAAATTCAACTTATGTCTCCATGAAATTAGATAGTCATTCCACATGCGGACATGAGTAATTAGTAAGCAGTATCAGCATTTGATGTTTTCAGAACTCATCAGAGTGCAAAGATGCTAACTAAATTGAAAAAGAATGGAATCGCTCCTTTGCTTGAGTCTGTCTAACGTAAAAACCAACTTCAACCACTAGAATTTAAAATAAATAAAGACTACAGAGAAGAATTAAAGTCCCATTTCCACAGTTGAAAAGCTAACTATGTCATGGAGACCTTAAGGGGAAAGGAAGATCGTTGTACTGTATAAATGGATCTTAACACCTCATTAATGAAGACAATTCATGATGAAATAGATAATAGTAAAAATGTATGAATGATCCGACCTAATTATTTGTGGTTTTGAGACTGATGGAATTGTTTTATTTAACAATTTAAGGTTTATTTACCTGACAGACATTTGTACCAACAGTTTTGATTGACATGATGTTGATTCAGCAGTTTTGTCTGAAAATTATTGAAGTGTCAGCTTCAGTACTCTGCTGTAATTAGTGTATATACATAGTATTTCATTAGTAAGCAGTAGTTGTAGTATTTTACATTCATGTTGTTCACCGGGATTAAGCATGCATGGATAAAATAATGCATATTTTCATGAAGATTTAAGTATCAGTTTCAGTAAGTGTCTCCATATACTAGTATCATTGTTTTTTTCATTTTCAGCAGTACTAGTGTTGGAATACCTTATGCTTTTTCTCATTTTTCTATCCTTACTCATATCACAACATATCATTTTTAGGTATTGAGTGGAAATCACAGCTACGAGATATTGTATAGATACATGTGCATTGAGACAATATAAAATGATTTAAAATTATTTTCTTCAAAAATGCATTAAAAGCTTATACTATATTACCACATTACAGAAATGATGATTTATCAAATAGCTTTGTTGATCTCTAGCAATGAAACACAGTAAGAAAATGGTTGAGGGTTGATTCTTCTTCATATGTGGCTAATTTGGCATTTGATCATTAAATTCGTGGTATGGGGCAATGATGAAATCCATGAAAATTGGTGCCCATACCCTGTCAGCAAGGATTCATAAGATCAAGATGTACAAGGGTGATTACATAAGAATTTACCCAATGGCCATTAATTGCTTAGGTGTCAAAGCCCTTTAGCAAAAAGCAAGAAGTACAGGGATGATTACATAATGGCCTGTAATTGCTTATGTGTTCCAGTCATGTCAGCAAGGATTTAGAAAAAAAGAGTAGAAGTATGGTGGTGAATACATAAGGATTTACTTAAGGCCAGTAATTGCTTAGGTATCCATTTCTTGTGAGCAAGGATGAAGAAAAACAAGATGTACAAGGGTGATTACATACTGGTTTTCACATGGCCAGTAATTGCTTAGTTGTCCAAGTCCTGACAGCAAGGATTCATAAAAATGTACAAGGGTGATTACATAATGATTTACACATGGCCAGTAATTGCTTAGCTGTCCAAATCCTTTTAGAATGGATTCAAGAAAAAAGATGTACATGGTAATTGCATAATGATCTACACATGGCCAGTAATTACTTAGTTGACCAAGTTTTGTTTGCAAGGATTCATAAGATGAAGACATAGAAGGGTAATTACATAATAATTTATACATGAGTAATTACATAGGTGTCCAAGTCCTGTCCACAAGAATTCAAAAATACAAAGTGATAGCATCCACAAGGATTAAAAAATACAAAGTGATAGCATACTAATTTACATGTGATAAGTAAAAACCACATAATTTTCTGAGTGCTGTTAGTAAGGACTTGAATAAAGAAACTGTCCAGAGGTGATTATGTAAGGATTCATATGTTTCTCACAATTTTATTGGTAATCTGTCCACTGGCATAAAAGACAGTTACTAATTGATTGACTGTTGATGATAGACCTTTTTGTTTGAAAATAGCTTTGTACCAGGTAAAAATAATTTTTTGACTTGACTGCTCAGAGATCTCCTAACACAACTGTCACTTTTGATAGCTGATGTAGATACCAGGTTCTTGGGCAGTGACAGTTTAAATCTCTGATTTGTCTTTTTTCAGAAATGGTGGGTGCTTGTATAGCAATGTTCATCCTTGGAGCATTGTATGAAGGTCTGAAGGTTTTCCGTGAATATTTGTTACAGAGGGCACTGACAAACAATTATATCGTCGGCATGCACAGCACTTCCTCACAAGATGCCATTGTAGCTGCAGGCAATAAAACTGTTGGGTAATAAGCAATTGTCACTTTATTTCCACTTATTAATAGGTGTAGTGTTTATCAAAACTAATTGAAGATGAACAGTGATAGCTTTGCATAAATAAAATTTGGATCTATTGGATTCCAACATATTGGGAATATTTTCCTTGTTATATTATGCTTTTGCAGTATCATTTAATTCAGTCCCCTATATCATTTTATTTCAGTATTATACTAAACGTAATAAGTAAAGGTTATGGACAATTTTCAGATAAAGCTTGCACACACATTCTTTTTCTGTTTTTTTTTTTTTCTTTCAAATGCTCCCAACGATTTGTTCAAATGAGCTACTTTTTGAATCGTGCAGTTTCTCTTGTTCTCTGTATTTCCATTTGAGAATTAATTTACAGAAACTTTTTTAGTAAGATTTAAAACTCCAGATGTAAAAGTTACTGCCCCAAACCCCTCTTTGCCGGAGGAAATAGTAAAGATGTAAATCTCTTGAAGATTAAAGACAAATTATTTGATTGCATACAATTGCTGTTACCTTTAGCAGATCTAAAAATAGGTAATTTCCTTGACAAACAGTCTTTTTGTCTGTGTAACTCAGATGCTTTACTAAAATTGTAAACAAAATAAACATCTCCTTATTTCATTATTTTGCCCAAAAGACAACATTATTTCCTCATTTATTTCATTGAAGAATTGTTTCTGATTTATTATTAGTCCAAAGACACTGGTTTGGGGCAAGACTAAATAACTAAGATGAATCATTTTAATGTTGTTACTTTTCATTGATGACAAGTAAAGCATTATTTTTACTTCTTACACATCCTGACAAGTAGAAAAGCATTCTGTTTACATTACATCATCTGTTCACAATTACTATTCACTACTTGTTCTCATAAACTGCTCAGCATTATTTGACCAGATCTTCTGAAGTTTTTCAGATGACGATCCGCCATCATATATGGCTTCCATTACTAAAATATAGAAAATCCTTTATCTGATGTATTCTCCAAAACAGCTCATAACAGAATTTGACCAAATTTGTAACATGTTGGCATGAAGGTCTTTTGTGGTATTTCAATATGATGGTGATCCACCATCAGATATGGCCACCATTGCTAAAATCACAGATGTTTTAAAAATGATTTCTCAATATCTGGTTTTCAGAATTTGCCAAATTTGATCAAAAATATTCTGGCATGAAAGGATTTCAGATTTACCTATCAAATGATGCTGATTCACCATTAAATATGATCACCATCAATAAAAATGTAAATTCCTTTGATTGGCTTGTAAAAATCAACTCAACAAAATGTGACCATATTTAACAGAAAGAATCTTGGCATGAAGGGTTTGTAGAAATGATGCCATGCTGCCATCAATTATGGCTGCTGCTGATGCTAAAAGTAGAAAAATATTAAATAACACTTAATGATTTTTGACAAAAGGGGACAGAAAGTGTCTTAGGGCTGTTCCATTTAAACATACATGGTACCCAGGGAAGGCACTTTTTAAAAAATATATGCCAGGGTACTTTGGTTACTCCGAGAATTCATATGAAAATAATACATAGTTCTACATTGCATCTCTCTGTGAGTGCCCCACATTAAAAGTGCCTTCCCATAGTGCCAAGTATATTTTACTAGAACAGCCCTTAGCTTGAAGCCTTTCATATTTATAAAAATTATGCCAATCCACCATCAAATTTCATGGACATTACTAAAATAGAAAAACATTTACACAGCTTTATCAAAGAATTTGACCAGCTAAAAAATAACCAGTCACAAAGCCTTGCAAAATTTGACATGTTGCTGATAGTGCGTAGATGTGGATGAAGGTACAAAAAAAAATCTCAAAACCTTGAAACTTGTTTTTGTAAATAAAATAAGCTTAGTCAACAGCATTCATTTTTAGAAGAAACTTGTACAGCAAGCATCCTACTTAACTAGATTGTTTGGCCAACTGCTCTTTCATTTGGTTATTAGCAGTCAGGACCCACTTGGGCTTCTTATTTGATTTCTCATTTCCTTTTGTATTTTAAACTCTGTGTGTGTGTGTGTGTGTGTGTGTGTGTGTGTGTGTGTGTGTGTGTGTTGATTTCCTTCTATGCTATGATCTTACCCTATGGTTATGACATCATTACTAAACTTTTAAACTCGAGGCTCAAAGCTTTTTTATCTGCAGGTTGTTGTAATACATGTCACAAATGAATATAAAATTGATTGGATTTAGATATTTTAAAGTTCTTTATCAGTACTTTCTTCTAATCATTGACACCCTCCAGCTTTTGATAAAAAAGAAATTTTGAGTCTTGTTTTTAACTTGCAATGTTACATAACCTTAGGACTTGATTATGAAAGCATCCATATTGTGGTTTGCTTATTTTCAGCAGCAGTGCTGAGACCATAAACCACTCTTCTAAAGTTGGTGC
Source organism: Megalonaias nervosa (assembly GCA_016617855.1). Taxonomy (NCBI): domain Eukaryota; kingdom Metazoa; phylum Mollusca; class Bivalvia; order Unionida; family Unionidae; genus Megalonaias; species Megalonaias nervosa. Next base: position 32,996 of record JAECUM010008316.1, on the reverse strand, counting down.
TCACTCATCTGAGCAGGACTCAGGGTCCAGCATTGGGTACTATAGTACACTGTACAACAATTTAGTCCATGCCCACATATTGTAATACTGTATAGTACTTACATTAATTCAGGGTTTAATTTTTATCATACTGATTAAATATGCAAACAATAGCAAATTAAGCATGATAAATAGCATATCAATTTTGTCCCTTGTAAGAAATGACATCAAGATCAACCCTGCCATGCTTACAGCGCACCTTGTTATCCTGATATTAAAACTACCTTTTTGAACTATGTTACCTTGATAGTAAAACTGCCTCTTTACAAGTTCAGCCACAAAACTTTTACATTGATTTTCTTGAACAAATCATCATGTTGTTGATACCAATTGCTTTCTTTCAATATCATGCATTTCTGGAAGAAATTTTATGCACATGTAATTATTCTGTGGCATATATGTAAAAAATAATAAGTTTTGTGTTACAATTACTATGCAACTCCTGAGCAGTTCAGTGTTAACAGTTACTGCCAAAGCACTGAGCAGTTGTGTTACACTTACTGCCCAAACATTCAGCAATTTTGTGTTGTGGTTGCTGCTCAACAACAGAACATTTGATGTTACAATTGCTGCCAAACCACTGAGTGATTTTGTGTTGCAAGTATTGCCAAACCACTGAGCAGTTTTTTTGGTACTGTTACTGCCAAACCACTAAGCAGTGTAGTGCTACAGTTACTGACAAACCATGAACAGTGTAGTGTTACAGTTACTGTCCAGGCAGTGAGCAGTTCTGTGTTACAGTAGTGCCAAAACCCTGAGCAGTTTTGTGTTACAGTTACTGCCAAAACCACTTTGCAGTTTTTTGTTACAGTTACTACCAAAACCACTTTGCAGTTTTTCACTCTAAAGCAGTTTTATCCCACTTCATCATTTCAAGTGTCCTCGCAGGGAACTGCACTGTCTTATTTGATGGTTAAGGGACAAAATTGGTATATGAAGACATGAAGCAAAATGTAAAAAGTTAAATATAGAATATGAAGAAACAGAAATATAGAAGTTACTAAACTTTCTTCCATTGTGGCACTTAAATCTGTCTTTGCTAATATATCATTTGGAACAAAGACCAAAATTTTATATTGCAATGTTAAGTACTATACAGTTATCTGACACCCTACCCAACACAATCAGAGATGCTTTTATGATTTGTATAATGGTTCAAAGGGTTTTCTCATTACCGTTAATTGTTTTCCATCACATCAAATGTTTTCAGATTTAAATTATTCAGCATATCCAAGGCGTGCAAGTTTAGCAATTACTCAAAGCCAGTTTTTACTTACATTTGTTATTGTATGCCAGCTATTAGGTAGGGGTGTATTATGATGCGATGTTGTTTTCTTCATCTGTTTACAGTTTTGTTTCCATACAAGAACTCAAGTTTTCCACCAACCACAGCAGCCAAACATTGTATATGGCTTGCGCTTGGGATAAAGAAGAATCCTATCAATTTCATGGTTAAAAGTTCAAAGTCAAATGTCGCTGTAACAGAAAGAAAAAAAATGGTTTCTACACATAAACATTATATGTATGTCACAGACCTCGACCAAAAAGAAACCCATTGATTTTGGTGTTTAAAGATCAAATGATCAAGGTCAGTGTCACTGAAAGAAGAAAATGGTTTCTGCACAAATTTTATTTCTCAACCCTGAACCTGAAAGATTGGAAATGAAAAGGTCTAATAGTTGGAAAAGTTTTTTTGCATAACTTTAGTACTAAACCATATACCGCTCCGGTGGCCTAGTGGTTAGAGCGTCCGCCTCGGATGCGGGAGGTCGTGGGTTCGATCCCCGGTCGAGTCATACCAAAGACTTACAAAAATGGTACTAACAGCTGCCTCGCTTGGTGCTCAGCATTAAGAGGTTAGTGTTAGGACTGGTCGGCCTGGTGTCGGGATAATGTGACTGGGTGGGACAGCATGCTACATGTCTGCGGCATGATGCCCCAGTGCTAGACATCACTATAAACTGCCACACTGCAGACATCGTAGCAATATGACTGAAAAATTGTTAAAGCTACGTTAACAATCATAATCACATCACTAAACCATGTACCTTAACCAAAGTTTATTGAAGGCTTGCACTTAGTGCATGTTTCTATGGGGTCAGAAGGTAAGTGTCATTGTAATTAATAGAAAATTGGGTTTAGCAGAATAACATTTGTTCTAGAATCAGTTCCTTGACCACACTTTGTGAATGGTTTGCACTTTGGGTAATAAGGAAAGTTGTAGATTCTGGGATATAAAGATCAGAGGTCATGGTCAGGGTAAATCTAATTAGAAAAAAATGGTTACTGCTGTACAAGTTTAGTTCCAGACCACATACCACTACCAAAGGTTGAGGTCATTGAGACCTGTTGGTCAATAATATACAGTCAACTATGCCCTACTATTGCCTGTATGGAGGACCATTAAACACAGGCTGGATGTGTAATGTTCCATGTATGATAGTCATGTTTAGGATGTGATGTATGATATGAATTCACCCGTATTGTTGGGTACCATTGTTTGAAGATTTAATGGTTGCTTCAGACCACAAAGTTAAAGATCTAGTGAATACAGGTCCTTCTGTAGAAACAGTAGGTCTCTTTCCCAATATATGAATGTAGTATAAAAAATGCCATTCTTTGTAAACCCACCAATATTGATATCCATCAAATTATTTACCATTTATTGTCACTTATAATTAAGAGGCCAACTGCACTTGGCGTAGACCCAGTATGTCATTACATAATGTGTTGGCAGTTCAATTCTGTGGTTTAAATCAGTGAGTTACACTACAGCAGTTCAGGGTCTATGTTTGCAGTTGGGCTTTACTTATAAATGAGTATGTGGTACCAACACAATCTATTTTGTTTTAATGTAGTAATATCCTTGCTCAATTTGTAATGGACATGTGCATACCAGAAGACACCTTACATCTTCATAAAAGCATCTCTGAAATACATCATATGGCCTCAGTTGCTATATTGCTAAAGGAATTAGATATTCAGAAAAGTCTAAGCTTGGTGATGGGGCCTTCCAAAAAATTAGAATTGAAAACAAAAGGCTAACTTAGGCCAAAAAGAAAAATTGGTGTGTTTCCAGTTTCATATTCTAAAACCTTGTGATTAGCCTTTCAAATTGCTAATAAATTTTTTGCACTAAAAAAATTCAAATTACTTGGCTGTGTAACCATTTAGTGTTGATGTTCTATATCCCATTGACAGCAGTTGTATTCCACAGTATACTTGAAAAAAGTTCTTGCACACTTAGCACCACATTTTCTTTTCAGTGATAGCATAAACTGGACATATTTTTTAAGTTTGACTGTGATCAGTGCACTGCGTGCCAGGTATCCATTTTACAGTGATCCCTTATTATTAATCCTCAAAATTCTGCTACCCATCTAATGGTGTGGGTATGGTCATGGATTCTATTAAATTGGTCAAATTTGCAACATAATTTATTCCACTTTAAGCTCTTGGCTCATGGAGACCTATTTTAATGTGATTTCACATAAGTACCTCATTACCTTCTACTAATACATGTATGCATTGTTAAAATTAGCCTTGAATTCCCCCAGTCACCTATATGTGTTACTAACTATATGTTCTATCCATGCTGACTCGTACAAACATTTCCAGCCTAAAGTTTGAAAACCCCCAAGGCACATACATGCATTTCATAACAAAGCTCTTCATTGCATAAAATTACAAGCATCCAAGTTCTTTATAAATATTTAGCCATTGAAAAACATCTATTGCAAAATTGGAAAATTGTTATATTATTTTTACATCCATAGGCAGAATGTGCCACTGAAAATGGGGTCAAATAAGGGGAGCAGAATAAAATAAATTGGCAACCTTTTGGATTCTGACAATTCTGATGCAAGTTTTGAAGGATTTTAAGAGACTGACATAACAATGATGTCGAGTTTGATCCATTGACTATTTGTACAATGAAATTTATTATGTGCCAAGAAAAAGTGGTCACTCCATTGCAGATCTGTGTATGAGAGGTAGTTTTTGAAAATCAGCTGAGTTGAAGAAGGAAAAATATTCTCAATTTTTGTACATATGTTTTGTTCTCTAATGATTGTTCTTGTTAAAATATTACATGCTTTCTCATAGAACATATTATACTGCACTAAGAATACATTGATCATAAAAATTATCTTTTTTATTTTAAGTTCACATGTTTATTGCCATTACGGCATATGAATCACAAAGTTAGCATTACTTCTCCTGTCCATAAATTGTAAAGTTAGCTATGATATCATTTCCTCAGTATATTTATTTCTAGCCAAAAATCAAGACCTAAGTCACCCATAGTATATATAAATTGATCAACTCAATAAACAGAAGGATTAATAGATACACTTAGGTGAACATATGATGAGATCTCTGACCAATACACATTTGGCCTTGTTTGTGGGTGTCAATAACCTTTGGCCTTGTTTGTGGATATCAATAACATTTGGCCATGTTTGTGGGTATCAATAATCTTTGGCCATGTTTGTGGGTATCAATAACCTTTGGCCATGTTTGTGGGCATCAGTAACCTTTGGCCTTGTTTGTGGGTATCAATAGCCTTTGGCCTTGTTTGTGGGTATCAATAACCTTTGGCCATGTTTGTGGGTATCAACAACCTTTGGCCTTGTTTGTGGGTATCAGTAGCCTTTGGCCATGTTTGTGCGTATCAATAACCTTTGGCCTTGTTTGTGGATATCAATAACATTTGGCCATGTTTGTGGGTATCAATAATCTTTGGCCATGTTTGTGGGTATCAATAACCTTTGGCCATGTTTGTGGGCATCAGTAACCTTTGGCCTTGTTTGTGGGTATCAATAGCCTTTGGCCTTGTTTGTGGGTATCAATAACCTTTGGCCATGTTTGTGGGTATCAACAACCTTTGGCCTTGTTTGTGGGTATCAATAGCCTTTGGCCTTGTTTGTGGGTATCAATAACCTTTGGCCATGTTTGTGGGTATCAACAACCTTTGGCCTTGTTTGTGGGTATCAATAGCCTTTGGCCTTGTTTGTGGGTATCAATAACCTTTGGCCATGTTTGTGGGTATCAACAACCTTTGGCCTTGTTTGTGGGTATCAATAGCCTTTGGCCTTGTTTGTGGGTGGCCATCATCAGTAACCTTTGGCCTTGTTTGTGGGTATCAAAAGCCTTTGGCCTTGTTTGTGGGTATCAGTAACCTTTGGCCATGTTTATGGGTATCAGTAACCTTTGGCCTTGTTTGTGGTATCAGTAGCCTTTGGCCATGTTTGTGGGTATCAATAACCTTTGGCCTTGTTTGTGGGTATCAATAGCCTTTGGCCTTGTTTGTGGTTACCAATAACCTTTGGCCTTGTTTGTGGGTATCAATAACCTTTGGCCTTGTTTGTGGGTATCAGTAACCTTTGGCCATGTTTGTGGGTATCAATAACCTTTGGCCTCGTTTGTGGGTATCAGTAGCCATGGCCATGTTTGTGGGTATCAGTAGCCTTTGGCCATGTTTGTGGGTATCAATAACCTTTGGCCTTGTTTGTGGGTACCAGTAACCTTTGGCCTTGTTTGTGGATATCAATAACCTTTGGCCTTGTTTGTGGGTATCAATAGCCTTTGGCCATGTTTGTGGTTATCAATAACCTTTGGCCTTGTTTGTGGGTATCAATAGCCTTTGGCCATGTTTGTGGGTATCAATAACCTTCGGCCTTGTTTGTGGATACTAATAACCTTTGGCCTTGTTTGTGGATATCAATAACCTTTGGCCTTGTTTGTGGGTATCATTAGCCTTTGGCCATGTTTGTGGTTATCAATAACCTTTGGCCTTGTTTGTGGGTATCAATAGCCTTTGGCCATTTTTGTGGGTATCAATAACCTTGGGCCTTGTTTGTGGGTACCAATAACCTTTGGCCTTGTTTGTGGGTATCAATAACCTTTGGCCTTGTTTGTGGGTATCAGTAGCCTTTGGCCATTTTTGTGGGTATCAATAACCTTGGGCCTTGTTTGTGGGTACCAATAACCTTTGGCCTTGTTTGTGGGTATCAATAACCTTTGGCCTTGTTTGTGGGTATCAGTAGCCTTTGGCCATGTTTGTGGGTATCAATAACTTTTGGCCTTGTTTGTGGGCATCAATAGCCTTTGGCCCTGTTTGTGTGTATCAGTAGCCTTTGGCCTTGTTTGTGGGTATCAATAACCTTTGGCCTTGTTTGTGGGTATCAATAACCTTTGGCCTTGTTTGTGGGTATCAGTAGCCTTTGGCCATTTTTGTCGGTGTCAATAACCTTTGGCCATGTTTGTGGGTATCAGTAGCCTTTGGCCTTGTTTGTGGGTATCAGTAGCCTTTGGCCATGTTTATGGGTATCAATAACCATTGGCCTTGTTTGTGGGTATCAATAGCCTTTGGCCCTGTTTGTGGGTATCAGTAGCCTTTGGCCTTGTTTGTGGGTATCAATAATCTTTGGCCTTGTTTGTGGGTATAAGTAGCCTTTGGCCATGTTTTTGGGTATCAATAACCTTTGTCCTTGTTTGTGGGTATCAGTAGCCTTTGGCCATGTTTGTGGGTATCACTTGCCTTTGGCCATTTTTGTGGGTATCAATAACCTTTGGCCTTGTTTGTGGTATCAATAACCTTTGGCCTTGTTTGTGGTATCAGTAGCCTTTGGCCATGTTTGTGGGTATCAATAACCTTTGACCTTGTTTGTGGGTATCAATAACCTTTGGCCTTGTTTGTGGGTATCATTAGCCTTTGGCCATGTTTGTGGGTATCAATAACCTTTGGCCTTGTTTGTGGGTATCAATAGCCTTTGGCCTTGTTTGTGAGTATTAATAGCAAGAACGTTGATCATCAACAATGAACACAGACTTTATAAAAGGTATATAACAAGTCATAGGAGAAAAAGACCGTGACCTGATTCCTGCTTGTCATTATGTATTGTAACTTGATAAGCAAATGAAATAAGCAAGTACCTGTTGCACTACACTAAATGCAAGATGTGTGGGTTTTCAAAACAGCTGAATAAACAATACAACCCTTTGAAGAGACTCTGCATTCATGATTGCTCATCCTTTATAGACAGAATATTTAATAATAATAGGTATTTTGATGACTAAGACATTTCAGTTTATCCGATTATGATCCAAATGTCTAATCTAAACATGTAAGGCTCATGTGAAGGATGGCCTCATGGCTGGTTCTGATTCATGGTCAGCATTTTGTTTAGATGAAAATGTATGGAGATAGATTTATGTTAAATTATATTTAAATTATTTTCATGAGGTTTATTATTTGAAACTAACAGATGTACTGAAAATCTTCTACTTCTTTAGAGAAAAATGAAGGCATATTCTAGGAATACATGATGCTCTGTGATTCTGTGTAATAAACAGCTGCAGGAGGGTAGGCTCAGCAGCCAGAGCATTCAGTTTCTGCAGAAGGTAAAGAGAGAAATACTCAGTTTCTGTTTTAATGCTTTATCAGGATACATCTGTCAGTTAAAGGCTCCTTCATTTGTAATGCCAATCATTTTTATATCTCCCACAAATAGCATTAGAAAGAGGGAACACTGTATTTTGGATCATTCTGGCTAGTGTGTGTATAGAAAGATGACCTCAAGACAATGCAAAGAATGAAAATCACTTCAGTGATTATGAGAACTAATAATGTTAAAATTGTTAACTAAAGTTCATGAATAATCATACCAGATCCAGACTTTCTACAACATTTGGAGGGGAATGAAAACAAAGTTTGGAGTCAGCAGGATACAAATTAGGGACGGTCAGAAACATGGAAACACAGCTAATGTTTTTTAAGGTCTAATTGAAGGAATGGGAAAGGTAATTGCCGACATCTTTCAAGCAGGTCAATATATCAATGAAACTTGATGGGCAAGAATGCTATTTAAATGGAGACATAGCCTGTCAGTTGCTTAATACAGTGGAATGTGGGATGAGCTTCAGAGCTGTTTGCAGATACTGGAGACATATATTTATGTAGAGAGCTACACTATAACAGTTTGGCACAGGGCCAAGTTGAGGTTTTGGGTCTTTAATTTAAAATGAATGAAATGATTCATTTAATGCAAGAATGTTTTGTTGCTTGATTCTAGTAGTGTGGAAAGTTTACTCACAGCATGGCTCATAAAAACAAAAATATCACCTGAAATCAGGTGTGGATTTCAACAGAAACCCAAAGTTTAGCCATAAGCCTAAATGAAGAATCTAGCTATCTGGTTCCAATTTCACCAACATAGGTCTAAACTGTTAAGTCTTTAGACAATTGATTGCTCAGATTTAAGTAAAACTCAACCTTTAGGTGTGATATCCTGGATTCTAGACTTGATGTTCAGACGTAAGGTCTGATGATGAAATCTAGACTTGATTGGATAGTAATTAAGTTTTGCATAAAACTGACCAATCAGACATCTTTTATGTTTGTCTGGTCAATTTTAAATAGGACTTAACTTCAAAAGACATTGGTGGAACTGGAGCCCTCTCACCTTGAAAATATTTTCTAATGAACTTCAGAAACAGTGAATTCATGTGTTTCTATGTGAATCAGTTTTCATGGTTTTGTGAAAAAACATTTTCATTAATATTTAAACATGGATTGGGCAAGGTGTCTTTGAAGGATCATTGTTTATTTTCGAGTCTTTTGGATTCATTGGTTGTGTTATCATGAAATCCACAAAAACTAGCACACCATGAAAACTGACATCTCATAAAACTGTGAACTTAAAGTGTGTTATGGTTCAAACAACCATGAAAATTCCTTAAATTTCAGGAGTTGCCTTGGAAATGTTTGAATTTTGACAAGGTTGATTTTATTTTTGATTCCCTAAGCTCCTTGAATTTATTTGATCGAATACATAACAAAAACCACAAAATAGATCAATTTCTTAAATTCTGAAGTTTTGTTATTCACTTCTTTTCCCAAATATAATGAATAAATAAATAAATGGGATAATATTAGGTGGATCAAGAGACATGACATGGATAGTTACCAGATGGAGTAGCGTCCAATTTCAGTATTAGCATCATGATTGTTTTTTTTGTTCTGTACCTATTTATTTGGTGATAGAAAAAGTTACATGTGGATAAAGTTCCATTTAAAATCCTGGAAAACTCTTTGAAAAACAATTGTATGAACCATGTATAGTTTGTCCATCTCTTCACGAGACATGGGCAGCAGTAACCTAAAACAATGCAAATGAAGCTATCATCGATATATTAACTGCCCTGAAAATGTTACGCAAAAGTTATGATGACTGAAATGTTCCAGTATTTATCACAAAGCACTTTATATATATTTTCAGTGTACTTAACACAGAATGTAATCATATTTCTGTGTACTTAATAGCATTGTCAAACACGGAGTGTAATAATATTTCTGTGTACTTAATAGCATTGTCAGACATGGAATGTAATCATATTTCATGCAGAAACTTACATTTTATAAGTTTGTGTATGTTAGTTTTGCAGGTTATCCAAGATATTAATAGACAGCAAGAGTTAAAATTTTTCAAAATATATAGTCTGTTTGCGACTCTAATTTCACTGTGTACAGAAGATGTGACATAGTTTTAGTTCTTCAAAATCTTGCTGCCATTACTCATCCTGAATTGATTGTCATATTGACAATGGGTTTTCACAAAAAGATGTCCAATGATGTATACTTTGTCCTAATTGAAAATGATGCAAATATGACATCCATTGTGTCCACCACAGAAGTCAGTTTGAAAATCTTTTTATTGCTACAATATCTGAGATAGTTTCAACACTCAGCAGTCAAATGGAAGACATGTTCTCATCTTATTTTCTCCTTGTAGAGTATCAGCCCCTTCACAGGGTTCTTGTTTTTATCATTTTTTTATAGTTTATTAGTTATCTATTTTCAGGAGTGTATTAGGGGACATAACTCTATATTTTTCATAATTTCTTTTGCAATTGTATTGTTGGACAGTGCTACTATGGCATGGGTGAGTCTGTATTGAATTTAACAGGGTAACACTATAAATATTCAACAAATGCCACTCTTCCAATGCAGCTAACATTATATACTAATTCTTTGTTTATTTTTCAAACATATATATTTTCTATTTTTAATTAAATACGTTTCTTAAGTTATATATAGATTCTTAACTTGTGATTTAAAGAGCTTTATTAAATTATCATAGTTTCCAGGTGTAAAAATCATTTTTAGTTTATACATGTGGATGACAGTGTCAGTGTCAGTTGTGTATACCATATATACACAATTATGAGTCCACTGTAAACTGCATAGATACAGATCTGCAGTGATGGTCGCATAATGCGTTGAGAGATCTGACTGTGCAGTTTGTTTGGAGAAATCAATAGAACAAACAACATAGACCCTAATCTGCAGGCACTTAATGATATGGCTGATCAATATCTTAGTTGTTTGCAATTTGACTTATAAGCGAGTATATATGGTAATAAAGGAAATAACTTTCATATCGTCACTTTTCATTTTCAGAACACACATGCTGAGCAAGAGCCATTTTATTCAGACTTGTCTTCATACAGTTCAGGTGTTCATAAGTTACTGCCTCATGTTGGTCTTCATGACCTACAATGCCTGGCTGTGCCTGTCAATCATTTTGGGGGCAGGATTTGGATACTTCATATTTGGGTGGCGAAAGTCGATAGTTGTGGATATTAATGAACACTGTCATTAACAGGAACAGACTCCTCTGGTCTTTGACCTTCTACAGATGGCACTTTCCACTCCTGCATCCCCTCATGTCAAAAATTAAATATCTGCAACCAGTCTTTTCCTGATGTACATCATCGTCTATTAAAAATAGGAATATCCCAACTGCTGCTGAGGGCTCTTCCATTTAAACATACATAGTATCCAAGGAAGGCACTTTTTAGAAAATATATGCCAGGGTACTCTGGTTACTCAGAGAATTCATATGAAAAAGATACAGAATTCTAAATTGCATCTGTGGGAGACTACACCACATTAAAAGTGCCTTTCCTCGGTACCAAGTATATTTTACTGAAACAGCCCTGACCGGCTTCAGAATTCTTCCATCAGAGAATCATCAATATTTAATAAAAATGGGATCAAAGAAAATATTGATCACGTAAAGAAAAATAATGCGTTACTATTATGGAACCATGATCTCCAATTACAGATTATGTTTCTTGTTAATGTATTGTGACTTGTATTCCAAACATTTGACTTCCTAGGTTTGGAAGCAATTTTGATTACTTCATTGATGAATTTTCTTTTATTATATTGTCATTTATAAATTTGCTTCATGATTGACTAAACTAGTTGTATTAAGCATATTCATTGCTACTATACATATTTTTAAAAAGATATTTTTGTTGAAATCAATGTAAAGTTTTGGTCATTGAGAACAAATTATCACATTAATGTGCAAAGATGATATTTCTTTCAGAGCTGTTCCATTGTCATTCTGTTGTCATTATATGTCAGATTGTTTTTTAAGTAGCTGTTAGATATTTTACGATGAATATGCATGTTATACGGCAGTTCTTTTTTGTGATTGTTTATATACATATTTTTCAAAACAAGCAGTACTTGATATCAGCTTCGAATAATATCTAAGAAGTACAGCTTTCAACCATAAAACCCTCCATTTTTTTTGTAGATATCACTAAAGATTAACATTAGTTCTGCATTCCATAAAGGGACCAAGCATGGTAGACTTGCACTTTGGGAAGAAAGGTCAGTTTTGCGGGTCTAAAAGTAAATGATCAAGATCATGGTTATTAAAAGAAGAAAAATGGTTTCTGTTATCAGTCATGTACCTCCACTTATCTTTGGATGTCATATTAGTAAGAAAGAAGCCTATTAAATTGAAGTCAAAGGTCAAGGTCACTGATTGAAAGAATTTTTTTATATATTTTTTTTTTTGCATAATGACTCTAGTTCCAGACATCATACCTTGACCAGACTTTGTGGAGGACTCGTACTAGTAGTATGGAAGAGGTCTATTATGTAATGGGAAACCACCTCTCCACACATTGGGATAGGGATGCCAAACCTGGACATTTGATGTGATGGGGAAAAGTCTTTTCATGTCAACTCATTTTTTAAATGTGATCCATCCAGTGAAGTGAGAATAGGAAGTGGCTTCAATTCAAAAAGGAAGTGGGTAATTAATCACCAATTTAAAATAAAAAGAGCAGTTAGGACATTCTTTGCTGGATGCACAGATATTTGTTTCTCAGGCCTGCATATATATGAATTTGGTTTGAAAAATGGTGCAGCAGACTTAATAATCAGGTGATTACCCAGCAGGTTGAAGAGAAAGATCCAGGTAAGATAAGTTAAAACTAGTTTAAATTAAGTAGCCTATGAAACTCATACACTTTCCCTTTATTTGTCATGTCATTAAATTCTTCTTTTGAAATATTGTCATCTGTTAAACTTCGACATAAAAATGTTGTTGTTGTTGTTATTATAGGGTTTAACAGCATTTTTCAGCACAAGATAGGCTATACATAGCGGCCAGTATAAATGGTGGAGGAAGAACCAGGGAAAACCCCAGAAAAACCACCGGCCCACGAGAAGCTACTGGCAAGCTTTCTTGCATACCCACATTGGCCAAGCCTGAGACTCAAACCCATGCAGGTAGAGGTGAGATGGCAGTGATCCGTAATAGAGAGCGCTTTAGACCACTCGGCCATTCGGGGCGCCCCATAAAAATGTAGATCATGTCATATATTTGACCGCTGCAGAGCCTGAATTGAACACTTGTAGCCCAGAGCTTGCATTCCTGTATCCCTGAAAGCCAATTTCCCATTTAATCATTAAGGCAATATTCAGAGATGCAAGGTCAAGGAAATAGTATTAATATTCACCTGTGTAAAATCTGGCCATAAAGACTTCACTTTTGGCCAAGGATGGACCAGCACTTTGAATAGATACTACATTTACCCCATAAAATGCACCCACAAATGAAAACGTCATAGAACCAGACATACAGTTACAGTCCGAGTCTGTTAACCCGTTTGTTTGTACCCCCCTACCGATTTCAAAAACGGAAACCTTTAATTTGATAAAAAGTGCAAGGAACTTAGTCAATTCATTCATTGATTTATATTTTCTAACCAGACTGTGAGTAGAATTGCCATAACACCGTCATCGTCTGCGCGTTTCATGCTTAACGGAAGTTTTCAATATAATAGACGGACATGCTCGAGATCCATTTCCAGTTCCTGGACAAGTCCATCTTCAGCAAAGGGGTGTGCACACGACTACAGATGTACATACATATGTCATCTGCTTCCGATATTTACAATGTCGAATCAAGCAAAGGAAAAGAATGACAACAACAAATTTGCCTTTCATGTGAATTTAACAAGCGGTTTCATTAATATGTTCATGTGTGCAAAGGGATATAATTCCAAACTCTCAACATTATGGTAATTTACGGAATTATCCGGCAATTGCCGAACTGGATGAACTACATCATGTTGTCTGATGGAAATAAACTAGCCCATAGTGTACGCAATATGGCGCCGTGTTAGTATGGAAAGTCCGTTAAGCATGAAAGCTGCAAGTGGATGCCAGTATTAGTGCCACTCTGGTCACAGTCAGGTTAGAAATTATAAATCAATGATTCAATTGACTTAGTTCTGTGCACTTTTTATCATATTAAACATATCATTATTGAAATCGGTAGGAGGGTACAAACAAACGGGTTAATAGACTCGGACTATACACAATTACTAATATATCATGATCAACATCATACATTGATGGCTTCTTATCAATAATAAAGTTAAAACAACTTTCTGAACATATCTATCCTGGTATAAACCCTCAGCAGTTGGGTGCTCATTAGATTGGCAATCACCAAAATTGCCAGTGATGTTCAAAATTCACAGATAGTGATTAATTTCAATAATAATAATATCATGTAATTGAAAATTTTTAGAGACTTCTTGTTGGCTGCAGATTTTTGCCTTTAAGTCAGTGATGATTGCAAGAGAAGTGTATTTTTAAGGTTGTGTTATTGATGTAAAAAAGAAAATTTCTTTTGAAGGGAATATACAAAAATGCTCTACTGAGCAAAATAAAAAGAAAGAACTTTTATGAGTTTGAAAATAACCATGTTAAAGACTGAAATTTTGTAAGAAAATACAAAAATGGGTAGTGACTTAGTTAATGACTTAGTTAAATAGTAGTCAATCAGGAACAGAAAATTTCATAAAGCAGCTTTTTCTGGTACACAATAATGGTACCAGTCACTACTTTCAGGGTATGATTTAGTAAATTCGTAGTAAATTTTAGTGCCAGCTTGATGTTAGATATCGGCAGATATTATCCACATAGAGGTGACTCTTGTTTTACAGATTTAGATAATACTCATATTGGAATGGTTCCATTCATCTCGTTGTCTTGATATGGCACCACACTGATGTTGGAATGGTTCCCTTCTCCATCCCCTTACCTTGGCATGGCAGTTCACTGATGTTGATATCTCATTTACACAAAGCATGAAGAGAAGTTCATTTCAGCATTCTCAGCAAAAATGGCAGAAGAAATTCTAGACAAAGTCTTTAGAATAATTCCTATCCATATTAATATAAATGCAACAGTTTAATTATGGCACCTTTGTGTGTTGAACTATTATATATTTTATATGTTTGTGAATAGAATCATGGTAGCATATGTGTTACAATGATTATTTTTTGTGTTTGGTTATGTTGCTGCCACCCAGTAATCTTTTTGTTTCATTAAACTGCTATAAACATTTTTCTGTCATTTCAGGTCACAACTTTTATCAGTGTAAATGATCACTATTTCCTACATAAAATCAAAAACCCCATTATGTCAAAGATATATATTAAGTAAAACAGATATATGATTTTTATTATAGATGATCCAGATATAATAAGTCTTGTTGAGGGGTGTGTGAAGGTTTATATAGAAACTATTTTTTTTCATTGTGACTATTTGATATTTATATGAAAAAGTACTGCATGTCTAATAGTGTCCAATTATTAATAAAATTAGTTTGATATGACAAAAATATTCTCATGTCTTTAATGCAAATTTCAGCTTAGTTGTAATATTTAGTGATTTGTCTAAATTTTCAACTATTATGCAGATCTGCCAACCCTCCAGACTCGCAATTAGTGAAAAGTGGGATAAAAATTAGTGAATTTTGAACGCAATTAGTGAAAAATTATATCATGACATTAACTCCATCCACTTCAGTGGTCAATACTGCATTATATGAAAATCCCAAAATAAAACTAAAACACATTATTTACACTGATTACATGTACTACTTTATTTGCAACCAAATTTACTGATATACACAAACTTCTTCACACTATTTGTGATGATATGATGCTGTGGCAGTCTTGAACTTCCTCATTCAGGCTGTAGTAAAATTGTTTTCAAAATAGTTCAGGCTTCTTGCCTGCTGGTTAATCTTGGTGACTAGCACCTAAGGAGGCACTAAAGTTTGTCTTATTTGTCCTAACATTAGGAAATAATCTTTCACTGCCACTGTTGCTGATCTCCAACTGAGAAAGACAGGTTATGTTTAACAAGAAAGCTCACAAACAACGCTTCAGCATTGGTAGCATGCAGGACTTGAGCAGGTGGCTTAAAGTACTCCAAAACTGAAATCTGCTGGGGATGCTATAGCAGTGTGCTTTTTCATTTCATTCTGCCACATGCCCACAGGGGCTCGTATCATTGGTTACAATTTATCTGACATTCATATACTATATAATAATATTACTACATGGTACATGTATGACAGGTAAATTGTAAGCAGCAATACCAGCCCTTGTGCACATTCCCAATTATAAAATTTGCTGCACACTACTGTGCAAAAAGCATAATGTACATCGATGTTTGATGGCTGAATGCTATGCCAAATTTTGGTGTACTCCAATCTGTACTTCACTTTTTTGTGGAATACAAATCTTTTTCCATGGAGGTGAAAACGTTTTAACTGCAGTGTAGCTTAATTACGAAATGGTATTAATCCAGAAGATGTAACGTCGAATGGTGAACGATTATTCATGTCGGCGCATGTGCGGGAAACTGAACTCAAGCAAATTACGATATATGCTAATCTTTCAATCTCAAAAATTCCAACACTCGAAAAAGCTGTCTTCATGTACTTTCCGAACCTCTATGTGCTTTTTGCTACCAATGTGCTTCCTCATATCATCCCTGCCACCATTCCCAATGTTAAAATTTGTGGCACACTGTGTGCAAAAAGCATGATGTATATCGGTATTTGATGGCTGAATGCACGGCCAAATTTTCATATATTCCAAACTAAACTTCACTTTTTTTGCAATACATTTCTTTTTCCTTGGTGGTGAAGATGTTTCAAGATGTGATGCCAAATGGTAATTCAAATCAGTGTTGGTGGCACATACGCAGAGAAAAATTCAGGTTAGGCCCCAGTTTCTTTCAAAAGCATTTGTAAAACTACTCATATATAGAGATTAAAATACTCTAAAATGCTTGCTACGGGGCCAAATATATGAATCATCTATAGTTCTACTAATATCATGACTAGCAGTACCAGACCATTTTAGCAACTGCCAATATCACAACTAGCACTTAATGGGAAAATTTAAAGTAATTGAGAATTAGGGAATTCATGATTTTTTGCAGGCGGCGTGAATCCATGAATCGCTGTAGAAAGTCCTGACATTCATGCCAAAATTGTGAGGGTTGGCAGCTATGATTATGTAATCTGTCACCTGAAGAATTGGTTTAGTGGTATAATATCAGTATTTTGGTTTTCTATTATAGCTCCAGAAGATTCAGTAAATATTATTCATATGTGGCTTTTGTGTTAAGGCTCCAAAAGATTAAAAAATTATTATATACAAAGCAGTTTTTCATAATGAAAATTCTATTCAAGGTTCATATGTGATGGAGTCTAAAGATGACTAATTTGGCTTACTTTGGGACAAAATTGACTTTTAATACAGTATACATATAAGCTTACTGTTACTTGTTCCCACTAAAATGTTATTCAAAAAGGTTTTTGTTTGTGGCAGAATATTTGCGCAGTTTCTCAAGTTGAAGTTGAGAAGCGCACAGTTTGCATATCACCACCTTGTAATAGATTCAACTCCATTACTTAACTACAAAATGTTACTGATTGCATGAAATATCAAATACATGTGACACAAAGTTGTATATTTTTTTAACATTAGAATATTTCATGTATGTGATAAATAAACAAGTTGACATGACAGAAGCATGGTAGTTTGCAAGGTTATTTATATCCATTAGCTTCATAAAGATATGTATAGCAAGTTACACACAATTACATACATGCTGTTCTATGAAATTCTTCATTTCTTATATGACTAACAAAGCTTGTTTCCAGTTAACACTAGCAGTATATTTGTAACAATAATAAAGGATAATAAAGGATTCTTCATGAGACCTATTGCATAGAACAACTGTTATTATGATTGTAATAATGAGCAGATATTAAGAAAAATATATTCAAAGATACATAGAGGTAAATAAACCTATTTTTACAGCAATGCCTGTTGTTTGTTTTCATTTCTATTTCTAAATGAAACTTTATTATAATACAGTTAACATTATCAACTTATGCAGGTGAGAAAAAAGGTGAACCAATTAATGATGCATAGTTAAATGAATATGAAAATACAGTGAAGTCTATATATAAAGAACAAATGGTCCCGAGTTATGCTATTCATCATTGTTAGGTTCAGTCAACTTTGCTTTTTGTATCTCTCAAATGCAGATTTCTTGATTTGTATGCTAACAAGAAAATCTTAGTCAGCACATGGAATTTTGTAGTAGACATAAAGCATTTCAAGTAATTTATTATCATAAATAGAAAAACAATCTTTGATACCTTATGAATGCTTCAATTTACATATCCCCACTTTTTGAAGGACTCACACCCAGAAATGGGTAATTTTGCCAAATCTACATTTCGTTTGTGCGTTATTTGTATCAGAAATGGATTTGAAATTGATTTTGTTTGCATTCCATTCAGGTCTGAATTTCAGCTATCATCATCGTAATTTCTGCTGGTCGTAGACTGGGAGAGCTTATGTGATGGCCTATTGTACATTGTCCATTAGTACATTATTGGTATGTGATGGCCTATTGTACATTGTCCATTAGTACATGATTGGTATGTGATGGCTTATTGTACATTGTCCATTAGTACATGATTGGTATTGGTGCTTCCAGACTACTTGTATCTATACATACACATTCATCCAAGATTTGTTTGGTCCTAAATGAAATTAGAGCTCCTTGAACATTCAATATGGCCCATTATGGTAGCGATCTCACTACTACTCCTGAATGCATGACCCTATCAACATCAGGTTTTCACTAAAAGATTTCTGAATTGGTCCTAAATGCATCATGCCAGTCTGATATCCAGAACAACTATCATGATTGCCATATTGACAGTCTCGTTATAGCTGATCCGTTTGAAGGCTGCAATGATAGGCATCTTGAAAATCTTGTCACAACTTCTGTTGAATGGGTAGTCATAGTGACGTGAAATTTTCCCCAAAAGGATGCCTTATAATTTGTTGTGTTTGTAGTTGGTCATTTATGAAAATGGTGCTGACGTGATCAACATTATGGCCACCTTGGTAGCCATCTTAAAAATCTTTTTATTTCTCCAGAACAGAGGGAATATAGATATGGTGTCTTCACTAACGGTATTTTTTTATCTCTTTGGTCCTAAATGGTAATGGTGCTTATCAGCCTTCCGATTTGTTGGCCAGGGTAGTCACCTAGAAAACCGTATAACAACTACTTGTCCTGAATCTACAGTCACAGTGACACAAGATTTCCACTAAAGAACTATTTTATAGTCTCTTCTTGTTCATAAATAAAAATGGTGCTGATCAGACCTTCAACATGATTGCCCTCTTGAAAATGGTGTTATCACTACTTCTGAGGACATGGTTGTACAAGTTTTAACATTGGCTTTTATGCAAAACAATTCTCACAATATTTGATAATTTGCAAAGTCAAAATGCAAACATCATTTTCCAAAAATTTATTGAGTCTCTTTACAGCTGCCTTCCCTGAATTTATGGTAATACTAACTCAAACACACACACACACACACACACACACACTGAGGTGTGCTGTATGACCAGTATACTGGTTTACCATGGTAATTTTGTCCATTGGTATGTACTTCCATACTTTTTCCCGTTATCGGTATGTAAGTAGTTTCCATCAGTGAGGACTGTATGGATATTCCAGAGTAATCTTGTTACAAATTTAATAACAGCATGTTTTCATTGTTTGTGACAAAATAATTACCAGTAACAGAGTTAGTTCTTTTTTACAAAACATCTATTTGTCACAAATTAATTATGGATATGTATCATAATTATATTTATGATCTGTTCATCATGTTTGGCACGTGTCACTTATGGCAGTGTGGTTGCCAAATGGGATGTTGTGAAATATATTTGGGCTAATTTTAACTTTGGAAAACTTTAGGACTGAAATTTGTCTCTATCTGATAAATATCTTGCCCAGGTGTTGGCATTCCAAAAGTATCGATTCCTATTATATCAATAGTGTAACTTGAAAATTTTAGGCTTCAGTTTCAACACTTCCTGTTTATATCAACAAGCTCTTTAATGTTAACACAATATCTGTCATAGGGTTTTAGCTGTAATGTAAGCTTAGTCATCCTACTTTACAGCTTTTATACTACAACTTATACAACTGTTAATATATACTAAGCAAATTCATCTACTATTAGGTAATGGGGGGGGGGTCTCCAATTTTCTTTCAAGCTGGATACTTTTTATCTTTTATCTAAAAGACAATTTTTTCAAATAATGGATACAATATGCTGTTATTTTGATATAAATAGGCACATTTTTCAAGCCACTGACAGACGGAATTTTTTTTTACTTGAAAAATGTCAGGACCCCACCCCAGAAAATTGAATTGTTGTAATTGTTTGCACTGTCTATAGATGTAATATTTCATTCTGGATCATATATTTAACTCGGCTGACTGTATGTTAAAAAACTGCATGAATTGCATGAATTTATGTTCTAGAGCAAAGTTGCATCATTCAGTTTGTAATATTTAATAAATGCTTTTTAATAAGTTTATTAAAATAGTTTTGACATTTGTACATAAAAATGACAGTTAAGACCATGTGTTTGAGAAAGCAAATGGTTATTTCTGTAACTTGTTAGTTCCTTGTTACCTATCCTTTGACAAATGGCTGTTCAGATTATTCCTTATTTAAGCTAGTGGGTTTAAGTCTGTGCAGCCAGTGAATCCAACAGGCTTCTTTGGATTTCCAATTTCTGTGCTACATTTACATGTAAACACTAAACACTTGTTTCATGCAATATACAGTCGAATCGGATGTATTAAAATTATGCTGATCCATCCACCAAAACGGCTACCTTGCCAACCATCCTGGTACTCATTATATGGCTGTTTCTCCTGACTGAATGGTAATACTGACTTTTCACTCAGCACTATAGCAACATGTTACTGGTTCAGAATGAAAGTGGTGCTCATTTGACCTCAAATATGGTACTATTGTGTCCATCTAAAAGTCTTGTTATCTCTACTTTCTCTTGCATGAATGGTGGTATCAACATGGGGTTACACCTTAAATGCTTCTTGCAACATTTAATTTGTTCTGAATGGCAATGGTACAGATGTATCCCTCAAGGTATCTGCACTTTTGTAAGTACCAGAAAAACAGACCTAACTGACCCCAGGGTAAATCCAATGGTCCTTGTTTGCATTTTTCTACAAAATTATGCTTAGGAACACAGCTTGTAGTGTATATATTATGTATATGTAAATTGGACCAGACTTTGAACTGCACTTACATAGATCTTCAGAACATGTTCACTTGAACATGTAGAAAATTGAAAAATATTGGTAATAAAAAAAAAACAACAAAGCAATGGTAGAAATGGACTTTCTTTTGAAATGTTTGTCAGCCAGTAGAATGTCAGTACCTTTGAGGGACTCTATTTCATTTATAGTCTCAGATTTTGCATTATCACTGATTTCATTTTGTTCATTTGTAATGAAATGGGAATGCATTTACTTCAGTCCAATTTTCTGTTTTCAAAGTATTGATGGGAGAAAACTAATGATGCCATATCCTGTCTTTTAAAAGTTTTTTTAATAAAATAGCATAATGTATAAAATGCAATCAACAGCAATGAATTTAAATACAAATACAGCCACTACTGAAATAAATGTAAAAATGTTGTCAGAGTGTTTCCCAAAATTTTTATTTCCTTTTTTTTGATTAAAAACTGTTCAGACACCACCACTATTAATGTCATCACATCAAGGGCAGTTGATACCTAGACAAGCACAATATCACAGCTTGATCAGAGTGAAAAATTATCGGTATATAAAATACGAGTCCCAGTATTAGGGCTTTGTTAACCTTGGAAATTTAACAGCAACCTGAAAATAATTACTTTGAACATTGATTCATGAAATGTACTTTCCATTTGCTTTGAGTTTATTGTTGTTTCATAAAAGAAATTTTTAACAGACTGAAGCAATGTCTTTCCATAAGTCTGTCCATATATCTGATCATCCATCTTCCCTGTCTCTTGTACTAGTACATGCATTAACACCGAATTTGCAATGTGGGTATATCCTGGAACAGGGGGTGTATGTGATTTACCTCCAAAGGTTTATATAACATCATGTGTAAACTATTTCTAGGCAGAGATTTAAATACTTATTTTCCTATTATCACAAAAATTACATTGAGTTTATAATTGGAATAAAGCCTGTCATGCACCAAGATTGGTCACTGCAACTTAGACTCCAGGGTGTATTCAACATTGCCTATGAAATGAATCCAGGTTCTCAAGTGCATTACTTTCCTGCACACAGACTACTATTCCCAATGTATCATAAAAATTGCATACATGAGTCATGTATGATCAGGTTTTCTTCGTTATCGTGGAGAAATCACTAGAAATTGAATAAAAAGAATATCTAGCTGCAAATAGTTATTCATCTTAAATCAGTGCATGCATCAGGCTTCAATTTCCTTATGTGAACTGTATGTATCAGGTCAATATTCTGTACATGCCAAGTGGTGTTAATTCATGACCGACATGCAATTTTGCATAAATGGGTACATTGCCATCTTACACTGAATCACTGTCATAATTTTAAGGTTAAGATAATAACCAAACATCTGGCTAAACCTGTGTTTATCTGGCTAAGATAATAACCAAGCATCTGGCTAACCCTGTGTTTATCTGGCTAAGATAGTAACCAAACATCTGGCTAACCCTGTGTTTATCTGGCTAAG
Source organism: Megalonaias nervosa (assembly GCA_016617855.1). Classification (NCBI taxonomy): domain Eukaryota; kingdom Metazoa; phylum Mollusca; class Bivalvia; order Unionida; family Unionidae; genus Megalonaias; species Megalonaias nervosa. The sequence continues at coordinate 10,644 of JAECUM010008316.1, read as the reverse complement.
ATAATAACCAAACATCTGGCTAACCCTGTGTTGACATAAGAAAATTACCCAACATCTGGCTAGCCCTGTGTTTATCTGGCTAAGAAAATAACCTAACATCTGGCTAGTCCTGTGTTGACATAAGAAAATTACCCAACAACTGGATAGCCCTGTGCTGACCTGGCTAAGAAAATTACCCAACATCTGGATAGCCCTGTGCTGACCTGGCGAAGAAGATTACCCAACATCTGGCTAGCCCTGTGTTGACCTGGCTAAGAAGATAACTTCAGCATTTTGTTACGTGTAGGCTCGTACACATGTAACAGAAGAAAAGAGTGAAGTCAACAAGCTTTGTATATTTTAACAAAATAATTTATTTCCCTAGAAAACAATGTAAAAATTGGAAAATAGGACTTACGGTTTGTGAATATAATCCAAAATTAAATCCTAAGAATGAAAAATACAAGTCCTATCACTATTAGAATCCAGGTTCGAATCTCGACGACATACAAATATGGAAGGCGATGACGTCAGATGTGGTCCAATGTACAAATATCAACAATTCCTCAATTGAATCAGTTTTTGTTTCCGAATAATTCCAGAATAAATTTCCATGAATATCTTTCAGAATTTTTTATAAAATGTCAACTTGTTGAATTTCCAGTAGAATAAATTATTAAATCCAAAAATCAGATGAAAAACAAACAATCTGGCAACAAATAAAAAAAACACCTCGTTCCTTCAAGATGTTAAAATGACTGACAGAAAAATATTAAGAATGCATATTTAAACCCCAAAAACATCATGTCAAGTCTCGCGAGATGCGTCATGTGGTCTCTTACTACAAGAGATCTATCACATACACCAGTGTAGCCCCACTTAAGAACCAATAATAAAAAAACATTGTTTACACATGGTGATCACGCAAGCAAAGTATGGCCTTGATACTGACCAATCATTTTAACTGCCTGTTTACGAACTTCCCAACCCAAGACGAACTAGGTTAACTAAAAATAATTCTCATGTAACACATTTTACGTCTTAGATAAACAACATTTACTGAAAAAAAATTTTGAATCCCTACAATAATCATTACAATAAAATGTAATGAAACAAAAATAAAATAAAATAAAGAATTTTGCAACACACACACAATTTAATTACATATACGTAACACTTCCCCCATAAAGAAAAAAGAAAGATTTATATAATAAAGCTTTCTTTTTTACCATATGTAAATTATACATGAGGTAAACAAAATTACATGAAAATTCTTATAAATTATATAAAGTGTATATGAAATAATATTTCTGTACACGGGAAAGTGCATCTGCAATCAAACTGTCTTCTCCTTTGATGTGCCTGATGTTGAGATTATACTCTTACAAAAACTCCACCTTAATAATCTTTGATTTTTATTTTTTATCTTGTCGATGAAAGTAAGGTGGTTGTGATCACTATACACAACAACTGGAGAAGGAGCTGAGCTAATGTAAACTTCAAAATGCTGTAATGCCAATATTAAAGCCAAACATTCCTTCTTGATTGTCGAGTAATTTCTTTGGTGCTTATTTAATTTCTTAGAGAAATAGCACACTGGGTGATCAACACCATTTATGTCTTCTTGAATCAATACTGCTCCAACCCCAACATCACTTGCATCCACAGACAATTTAAAAGACTGATTGAAATTTGGAGCTGTTAGAACCAGCGCACTTTTGAGTATGGCTTTTAATCTATCGAAAGCTTCCTGACATTTTTGGTCCAGAGAAACTTGTTTCTCTTACTTAACAAATTTGTCAGAGATTCAGCAATATTGGAAAAATTGGAACAAAACTTTCGATAGTATCTGGCCACACCCAAAAATCGCATTAATTGCTTTCTACTGACAGGCACAGGAAAATCAGAGATAGCCTTCACCTTAGCATCAATAGGTTTAACTTGACCATGTCCCACAATATGCCCTAGGAAAGTTACACAAGCACGGCAGAACTCACTTTTAGATAAATTGATTGTCAAATTAGCATCAGCGAATCTTTCAAAGAATTTCCAAATCGTGGCTAGATGTCCTTTCCAGGTATCGTTGTAGATGATGACATCATCAATATAAGCATCACAATTATCTAGACTGGAAGTAATTATATTCATCGAGCGTTGAAACGTACTTGGGGAACCCTTCATCACAAAAACAACATTACTTTATATTGATAGACTCCATCTGGAGTCACAAATGCCGAAATTTCTTTCACTCTTTCCGTAAGTGGAATTTGCCAAAATCCTTTCAGAAGGTCAAATTTGGTGACGTACTTGGCATTTCCAATTTTATCAATACAATCATCAATCCTTAGTAATGGAAATGAATCTGTTTTTGTCACGCTGTGACATGAAATTTGACCTTTGATCCGATTGGACAGTTTTGGGAAGGCCAATTATAGTAAAAAGCTTTATCAAAGCTTTTCCTATAATATTCCTCAAAGGAATTACCTCTAGGAATTTTGTTGACGCACACATAATGGTCAACAAATATTGGTTGCCTGACTTGGTCTTAGGTAAGGGACCAACACAATCTACCATAATTCTGCTAAATGGTTCGTCAAATGCAGGAATTGGTTGGAGATGAGCCTTAGGTATCTTCTGATTGGGTTTTCCTACCATTTGACAAGTATGACAAGATCTACAAAATTTACAAACATCACTTTTGATTTTTGGCCAATAAAAGTGAGTCAAGATCTTGTTATAAGTTTTATTTATCCCTAAATGACCAGACAGAGGAGTTTCATGGGCCAAACCAAGTATTTCCTGTCTGTAAGATTTTGGAACTACAATCTGATAGTTCACTGACCACTTGTCATTAGCAGGTACCTCGGGAGGTCTCCATTTTCTCATAAGAATTCCATTCTTAATGAAATAACAGACAGGTACTTCAGTGGCTTCAGTTTTGCTAATGGCCCTCTGAAACAAACAGGAGATCTCAGGATCTTTTTCCTGTTCGATGACAAGTGATTGTCATTTATCACCCTGATTAGATAAAAGAGAACGAGTATTTAAAAGAGGATCACTGTGATCAATACCACCTGATTGATCCAAATTAGAAGTGAAAGTGACCTCATCAAAAGCCTGACCAATACATGTGTCAGCTAAAGGAATATTTTCCTTATCTAAATCATTCTCAAGAGCTTTCTTTGACATAGCTCTGGTAACTGCACAAGCTGGGTATAACTCAGGGTATTCTTTTTCAATAGGATCAAGTTTCTGATCCAAAGGCTTGTCAGTTACAAGTGGATTAACCACAATCTCATCTCCAGCTAGGTCGTTGCCTAGCAACAAATGAATGCCCTCAACGGGTAAAGAAAGCACCATGCCGACTGTCACAGGACCTGAAACTAAGTCTGATGACAAATTTACAGAATGGAGAGGAACATTAACAAAGTCGCACTCTACTCCCTGAATAAGAACATTCTCGTTAGAACAGGACTTCTCAGAAGAAGGCAAAATACCCGACACTAAAAGACTCTGAGAAGCTCCTGTATCCCTTAAAATTTTAATAGGGATAGGATTGGCCGAATCACCCAAGAGTGATATAGAACCCTTCTACATGAATGGTTCATAATTCTCCATAATAAAATCAGACTGGGGTTTATTAGACCCAACAAATGCATTGCTTTCAATACATGACCGTGACCTTGACCTCTTAGAAATAAGAGCATCTGGGATAGGTCTATCTTGATTCTGATGCCTATATTTCAACTTGAAGCAATCAGAAATGACGTGTCCTTTTTTCTTGCAATAGGTACACGTAGGCAGAGACAAGGATTTTGAATCAAGTTTATCAGAAGCTTAATTTTTAGAAGTTGTGCCAGATTGAATTTTAGGAGGAGTCGTATTAGGCTGAAATACCTTTCTACCAGTAGACTGCCGAGTGAATGATTTGCGTACAACAGGAACTTTATGAGCTAAGGAGTACTTATCAGCAGCAAGAGCAGCATTTTCCAAGGTTTCAATCTTATGCTCTTCAAGATGATTCTTAATGTCACTAGGGACACAGTTCTTAAACGCTTCAAGTAACACAAGTTGTTTGATATTTTCATAATCATGTTCAACTTTCTGGGCTAAGCACCATCTCTCAAATAACTGCTCTTTTTCTCTAGCAAATTCAACATAAATCTGTCCAGCTTCTTTTTTATAGTTTCTGAATTTTTGCCGATAAGCCTCAGGGACTAACGCATAACCCTTTAAAATGGACTCCTTAATCAAATCATAGTCAGAATTTTGTTGTACTGACATTGAATGGTAAATATCACTAGCTTTACCAGCTAGTACACATTGTAGTAGCTGAGTCCAATACTCCCTTGGCCATTTCAAATTTTCAGCAACTTTTTCAAAATGAGGAAAATATTTGTCTACTTCTTTTTGTCTAAAAGGGGGAACTACTTTAATATTTTTTGTAATGTCAAAACTTGAATCTGTATGTGAAGTGGAATTGTGCTTGCCACTTGCCAGCTCAAATTCTTTCATTCCAAGTTGAAATTCCCTTTCATCCTTCTCTCTTTGTAATTGCATCTGTCTCTCTTTCTCCTCTTTCTCAAATTGTAATTGTTTATCTTTCTTCCTCTCCTGTCTCTCTTTCTCCTCTTTTTCAAATTGTAATTGTCTCTCTTTCTCCTCTTTTTCAAACTGTAATTGTTTATCTTTCTCCCTCTCCTGTCTCTCTCTCTCCTTTTCTTCAAACTGCATTTGCAATTGCTTCTCTTCAAATTGCAACTGCATTTGTTTCTCCTTTTCTTTCTGAAGCTCGAGCTTCCTCAACTCTACTTCCATCTTACATTTCATTTTAATTCCATTACTTTAATGTCAGTGTCTGTCATAGACTTACTGACTGATGCCAAAACACTTTTGTCAAAAATATTTTTCCCCACCAAATATTGGATCAAAATATTTTTAATTTCTTGTTTCGTTAAGGAAGATTTTGCTTCAGAAAGATCGTACTTTCTGGTAAGTTCAAGCAACTCAATTTTTTTCAGACTATCCAACTGCTCCCGAGTTGGGTTAGAAAGAAATATTTCCACTTTTGATGACACTGTAAATGAAAGCCTGTTGTTTTCACTTAAAATTTCACACAAAATGTAAAATAGTGCTTGGGATTTAGAAACTAGGAGAATTTAAGTTTCAAAATACAATTTTCTGAAATATTTAACCAAAATTCATATATCCCAGACAAGCCCCCAATTTTCTTCTGTTACGTGTAGGCTCATACAAATGTAACAGAAGAAAAGAGTGAAGTCAACAAGCTTTGTATATTTTAACAAAATAATTTATTTCCCTAGAAAATAATGTAAAAATTGGAAAATAGGACTTAGGGTTTGTGAATATAATCCAAAAATTAATCCTAAGAATGAAAAATACAAGTCCTATCACTAAACAGCTCTATTAGAATCCAGGTTCGAATCTCGACGACATACAAATATGGAAGGCGATGACGTCAGATGTAGTCCATGTACGAATATCAACAATTCCTCAATTGAATCAGTTTTTGTTTCCGAATAATTCCAGAATAAATTTCCATGAATATTTCAGAATTTTTATAAAAAAAGTCAACTTGTTCAATTTCCAGGAGAATAAATTATTAAATCCAAAAATCAGATGAAAAACAAACAATCTGGCAACAAATAAAAAGAACACTTCGTTCCTTCAAGATGTTAAAACGACTGTGACAGAAAAATATTAAGAATGTGTATTTAAACCCCAAAAACATCATTTCAAGTCTCGTGATATGGGTCATGTGGTCTCTTACTACAAGAGATATATCACATACACCAGTGTAGCCCACTTAAGAACCAATAATAAAAAAACGTTTACACATGGTGATCACGCAAGCAAAATATGGCCTTGATACTGACCAATCATTTTAACTGCCTGTTTACGAACTTCCCAACCCAAAACGAACTAGGTTAACTAAAAATAATTCTCATGTAACACGTTTTACGTCTTAGATAAACAACATTTACTGAAAAAGAATTTCGAATCCCTACAATAATCATTACAATAAAATGTAATGAAACAAAAATAAAATAAAAAAGATTTTTAAAACTAACACATAAACAATTTAATTATATATAAGTAACAATTTGCAGATTCATATAACAGAGTTTTTCTATGAGGATAAAGAAGGGTTCTAAGAAACCAAAGCTTTAGAATGGTTCAATACTAAATGGAAGATTTCCTATCCTTGGATGGAAATGATTGGATTAGATGGCAAATCTTCCAAGATACTAACTTTCCATCAATACCTACTTAGAAATTGGTCACCATATAACCACTATTGTGCCGAGATGCTGTAAAATGCTACTACACAGCACTATTTAGAGGTAAGGTGGGGTGGCAGTCAGTGGGATCACATACTATTGTAATTACAATTTACTATTAGTGGTAGTTGTAGCACTTCTTGTTCTTGTTGTTGTAGTATGAAATATGAGATCACAAATTTCATCAATGACAGCTGCACAAGTTGCTATTCTATTTGCACAGTTTACTCTGAGCAAAATCACGAAATGTCCCTTGAAGGGGCTGATGCTCTACTGGCTAAAAAGAATTTCAATGAATTCAAAATAAGACTATTTCTAACTTTTAACTGCTGAGTGTTCAAACAATCTTTAATATTCACCAGCAATAACACATTTTTAAAATTGGCTGTTGTGGTGGATGTATTGGATGAAGATTGGATACCATTTTTAATTCAGGACCAACAAGACATCATAAGACGTCTTCTGATGTGACTTTCCATTTTGAAGTATCAATTACAAGATTTTCAAGATGGCTACCATGGTGGCCATACTTACCATTTCCATGTAGGAAAAACTAGACATCATAAGAGGTCTTTAGGTGAAAGCACAATATTAATATTACACACCATCTAAAAGAAGTAGCAACAGTATGACTTTCAAGATGGCTTTATTGGATGCCAGATTGATACCACTTTTATTTACATCCAACCAGACATCATAAGAAGTACTATTCATTTAGGAGTAGTATCAAAAATTTTTTCAAGATAGTCATTGTAGAAGCCATATTGGATATTTGAGCAGTACCATCTTCATTTATGATCAGTTAGACATTACAAGATGTCGAGTGAAAGTCCATGTTGACGCAACCATCCATGCAGGAGTACTTACAACAAAATGTTCAAGACGACTGCTGTGGTAGCCATATTGGATGTATAAGTGGCACCATTTTAATTTAGGACCCACTGGACATCATAAAAAGTCTTCTGGTGAAAACCCTTTCACAATATTACTTTTCATTAAAAGCAGTAGTGATGAAAAGATTTTCAAGATGGCCAGAAATCTGATCAGCACCATTTTCATTTAGGACCTACAAGACATAATAAGAAGTTTTTTAGTGAAAACTCCAATTTGATATGACCATCCAATCAGGCGGAATAGCAACAAGATTTTCATGATGGCCACTTTGGTGGCCATACTGCACATAAGATTGGTACCAATTTCATTCAAAACCAACTAGATATCATAAAAAGTTGTCTGACGAAAACCTCATGTCAGTATGACCTTCAATTCAGGAGAAATATCACAAAAAAGATTTTCATGATGGCCACTCTGATGACTATAATGGACATCAAATCAGCACCATTTTCATTTAGGACCAACTAGAAATAAGAAGTCTTTTAGTGAAAGCTCTATGCTGATATGATTTTGGAGCAGTAGTATTAAGATTTTCGAAATATGGCCACCACAGCAGTGATAATGGTTGTCTGAGAAGCACCATTTCATGTAGGACCAACTAGACCATGGTTTGAATGTGTGTACAATGTTCCATGGCAATTCTCCATTTAGTTAAGATGAAGTAGCAACATCAAACTTGTGCTAACAAATGGTGGTACAAGATACAACAGTCTATCTTTTAAGCTCTTCTGATCTTTGACCAGTAGAGCTAAAAACAATAGTTTTGTCAATAAAGAAAATAAACAAAATTGTAACTTAAGTTGATGCTGCCTTAGGAATCTCATTATCTCTTTATCCAATCAGAAAAAAGACAAAAACAATCTTTATCTTTGAGTTTTACCTGTTTTGAAAATATTCAAGGAAAGTGTTTCTGATTATTCCTTCTTTTATTTTCCGAGATTTTGGTTTTTCTGCTGTTAAACGCTTTATTTCACATTTTCAGAAATATTCTTCTTTACAGTGATACATGTCATTACTTTAGAAACATTAGTTATTTTAGTATGCACAACAAAAGCACAATGACATATTCCCTCATACTCTTCTTGCAATGCTTACAACCACATGACCTTTTGTCAGAAAGTTTGTGTATTACATCACTTGCTTTGACATTCTTCAATGTAGTCTACTTCTTATTCTGGCACTGTTGTACATATGCTCCAATAAAAAGCATATATTGCAGAGCAAAAGCAATATCACATAGATAATGCAAGTTTACTGGAAAAATAAAATAAAGTTAATTTAAGCATTCCTAATAATTATCCTAATAACTAATTCTGGGAGATTTTGTCTTAAAAGCTAAATGAATCAATTTGGGAAAAACAATCATGATGGTATTATCATAATTTTTTGTACTTGTAAGTAAAAACTATTAGATTTAACTTGTGACCCTTTTCTTAATAATTAAATGGCAATATGGATATGCAATCCATGAAGGTAATGATTTGGTACTACAAAATTGTCTTGAATCCATCATAACTCAATTTTCTACAAGTCTGAATAATTAGGGACAAAATATAAAATTACAGGTTTTAATTTCAATTTGTTATAATTCTTATCATTATCTACAAGTCAAGGAAATTATATATCAGAAAAAAACCCATAAATGTCAAGATCTTGTACAAAAATGATTGAAAATTGTTGCTGTTAAAGTAAAACTGCATGTCATCAAAAAAATAACAAAAAATCTTGAAGATGTTGCTTTTATTATGAAATATAAAATTGTATTTCTTGTAAATTTGCACAAATAATAACAAAAGAACCATCTCAGAAAATTGGTAATGACAGCTCCACGTGAAACTTTATAATGCAGTATTCTAAACAGTGTTACTGATGCAGTTACACACTGTGAGGCACATTGACATAATGTATTCAATAGCTGACTGGTTGCATATTATTGCAGTAAGTTGATTTCTTTGAATAGTTAGTGATTTGTTTTGTTAGGACTTACTGATTGGGGAAAAAAAGAGAATTACTGAAACAAAAGTTTTTTCACAATATGAACATGACTCTTTCTTTCAAATCTCAGCAATAATGATCAGATTTTCTACAATTTTTCTGTCTGTATGACTGTGTTGACCAGTGTAAACAAATCTTATGCTCATGATGTCACTGTGAGATATGTTCTCTGGTTGCTTATGAAACTGTGTCAAAATTGGGCAAGATGATATTCATGATATTTCTCCAACAACAGGCAACCATAGTAAAGCATCAATGATCTGGATATCCAGATTTGCTTGTACAATGTCCCCCCAAATTTGAACTCATTACAATATACAAGTATCTTAATTGAAACCAATTTGCATACCAAAATGCCAATATGGAAAATAGCATAAATCAGAAACAAAATCACAATTAAATATAATCTCAGGCAATTATAACTACAATGGTATAAAAACAAAATCATATTTTTACAGTAGAAATAAAAGAAATAACTCACATGTAAAGTGACAAAGTTGATTCTTACACCCAAGTATCCCAAAGTGAATGACACCATGACAATATGTAAGCTGTCATACAAAAATTCCAAGCTGATCAAGCATTGCCAAAGAATTATAATGATCAAAGGCATTCTGTAGTCCAAGTGGATGTAATTAACCATTGACCAAGAAGCAATGGTGACTTGGTGGCTGATAAAAATCACCTACAAGCATAGATGTGAGTAAAATCTGTGTCAGATGAATTGACTGTGATCAGTGCCATCTGACATTTGTATTCGTGATACAAATAGGTAATAAACATTTAATTCAAGCTGTTATATCACCTCCCTCAAATGTGGGAGGTCACGGTTCAAACCCTGGCCGAGTCATACCAAAGACTTATAAAAATGGTATTAACAGCTGCCTTGCTTGGCATTAAGAGGTTAGTGTTAGTGTTAGGACTGGTCAGCCTAGTGTCAAGATAATGGATGGGACATGATGCCACATGTCTGCGACATGATGCCCCAGTGCTAGACATCACTATGAACTTCCTCAGTGCTAGACATCATTATAAACTGCCACACTGCAGACATCGTAGCAATACGACTCAAAATGTTAAAGCTACTTTTAAAAAATCCAAAAACATATTTAATTCAAGCATATTAAACATTATTTTATTCTTTTCACCTTTTTTCAAACAGGTGAAATGTTTAAAAAATGTTAATATTTAATATATATATATATATAGATATATACACACACACACACACACACACACACACACACACACACACAGACACAGCCAGACATATGATTATCAGACCCAGCCACACGCATTTATTGGATCCATTTAATCCAGATATATTCATTTAGTTCTAATTCGACCATCTGGATGACTGATCACCTGGACTAAAAAATTTCCTTCAAATAGGTCTAGATAAATATCATACTCAAGTGCATACTGTGCCAACATCAAAGCACTTGTTGTTTTGGTCTAACACTATTTCTGAGTA